>JABUQX010082349.1:22500-25737 GCA_015478945.1 Trachelipus rathkii | reverse complement strand
AACCCGAGAGATCTTTCTTCTTTTCTTCTACATCTTCCTTTTTTTCCCAAGACTGGAGTTAGGTGCGTGACAAGCATCGGAAAAGAAAAGCGAAAAGCAGTAGGACGCAAGTCGAAAAAAAAAACCAGCCTTACCGCCCCCTCTGTACCATTAATTAGTAAGAACTCGTCGCAATCAGAAAATCCACCCTAGAGCTTCACGGGACAGCGACGGATCATCACTATGGTAAACTCAAGGTGTAGGGTTCATACCGCTGCCCAGGTGGGCCACGAACCATACCCCCTTACAACACCCCGCTATTCTCCTATCATGCACCTTTCTTCTCGCCTCTACCAAACAAACTCACATTTCTCTCCTTCAAACATTCCTTTACGGACTCAATCCACTTTTTCTTCGGTCTCCCAGCCGGTCGGTTCGCAAATCATAATCGCAAATGGAGTCACCCGCTTCTCCCCCAAGGTGAGTTTGGAAGTTGAGGGTAAATGTTTTGTCTCTTTTACTGGGACTGGAAAGCATTATGTGCTCCCATTACTTAAGACATCTAACCCAGGCTCCTTCACTCATAGTCACTCTCCTGTTGAAGACAGCACAGGTCTCCTACTGATCCATTTCCCATAGTCGGTCACGATTGCCTCGCGTTCCTGAATATGTATCTGAAAGAGGGTTTTCCCTACTTTGACCAACGCTACCTACCGTGGTTTCACCCAGCTCAGTCTGTCTGTTTGATTGTTTGCTCCGTATTCAAGCCTCATTATTTTCCAGCTGAAATCGAAGGCGTTCTTTCTTTCAGACTGCCTCCCACTGGGGAGCTGCGAAGATCTTCAGAGACTGTTCAAAGATTGGGGTGGGGTGTCTGCGGTTATTCCTGAGACCTCTTTTGCTCACTCATTGCTTTCTCATTCCTCCATCTTTACGACAGCTGATGGTCATCTTGTCGTATTTTTCCGAACCCTCCTAAACATCATTGATTAGATACAGAAATTTTTATACAGACTCTATGCCTAAATAAATGATTAAGCAGTTTTACTCTTGTCACATACGAGTATTGTGCGTATAACATAGACGTTACAACTACCTCACCATTTCCTCTTATAATGGCGTTTTTCCGCGACCGACTATACTTCGTCAGAGTTTCCGAACTTTTAACAAGAGTGGGGTTTACTCTTGACTATCATGGAGTTACGCTCTTAAATGGACGATTGGTCCTCCGACCGAAAGTACAACCGTTCCCAAGAGGTACCCTTCCTCGCCTAAGTATAAGCTGCACAAAATTCACACCTGATCATTATATGTCAAAAAAAATAACCTCCCAAATACCAATTTTGTAGGATTCACGCCCTGCAATCGATCTATCACCAATTCATTGACTGCTCTATCGTGAATACTGTTAGCCATAGATTCTTCTTGTCACTTTACAAATTGTCTTGGCTGCAGATTCCCTTTTTATGTTGGTAGTGCCATTTTATTTTTCTCCATGCATGAAATTTAACTGACAGAATATATATATATATATATATATATATATATATATGTTTCTTATATCTATAAAAAGATATATATATATATGTTGTTTTATATATATATATATATATATATATATATATATATATATATATATATATATATATAATATTATATATATATATATATATAATATATGATATATATATATAATATATATATATATATTTTCTTGGTGTCTTCTTTGACCTTGAAAAAGCTTACGACACAACGTGGAGAACTGGGATCCTCCTTAAAACTCCATTCGCTCGGTTTTCGCGGACAACTCCCTCTTTTCATTAAATGCCTTTTGTCAAACAGATCCACAAGTTCGGTGCTCCTCTATTCTGTCACGCCACTTTACTCTGGATGAAGGCCTTCCGCCGCAACCCTGGTTTTAAGTGTACTACTATTTGCTCTCGATTTAATGACATTTTTTACCTCTATTCCAGCGACTGTCATTTTTCTCTATATTTGATGACTTAGCACTTATACATACCGTGCCAGGTTGCCTTTCTCGAGACGGCAAGCTTCAACTAGCTATTGAAAATATTTCATAGTGGGCTAGCTCCCATGGCTTTTCCATTTTTCTCCCACCCAAACCTCAGCAGTGCTTTTAGAAAAAGGGAACGGAACTGCCACCTTCTTCCAGCGAAACTAACCTTATATGGTTCGCCCATTCCTCTTAACTTCACAGGTCAAATTTTCTAGGGCCTCATCCAGATGACACTTAACCATAGCACCGCATCTTAAACACCTAAAACAAACTTGTCATCGCACCTTGACCTGTTACGTCAATCTCGCCTCAAAATCTTGGGGTTGCGATCGCAAATCCCTTTTACGTCTTTACCATCCCCCTAATCCGATCGAAACTGGATTATGGCTGTGCACGTATATGGGTCAGGCTCCATAACACTACTACAACCTGTTAGATCCATTCCACAACGAAAGCGATCGTATATCCACTGGAGCTTTTTCGATCGTCCCCCAGGTGAGCTTGAAGTTGAACTCAATGTGAATGCACTCTCTCTTCGAAGAATACATCATGTGTAACAAGTTATCTTCGTTTTTCAAACCCAATACGTCTGCCCTGCATCGATCTGCAGGAGATACCTCAGAAACCTAATTACTGGCCATTTGCAAAGACGGTTAATAACATCTTTAATTCCTCAACATCCCTTTTCAAAAGGTGCTCCCTTTCTCTTTTGACGAAGGTACACACTTGGCTTATCTCGCTCTCCTATACCATTTGCCTTGCTTCTGACAATCTCCTCCAAATCTAGCCATCCTGCTGCCCTGTTAAAAACATCATTTCTGTCTCACCTGCCGCAGTTTCCGATGAAATTTACTCAGTGTTTACTGACGGCTCTAAAATAGGGGAGAGTTGGCGCTTCTGCTGTCTTTCCTGACCGCAACTTCCATACCCTTCCCCTTATGCTTCAATTTTTCAGCAAAGTTAACGGCTATAATGATTGCCGGCTTTCTCAATTCTAATCTTTAACCAAGATCACTCATATGTCGTTTATTCAATTCTCTTAGCGCGTACAAGCGCTTAAAACCCTTATTCTAAAAACAATGGTATCGCTGTACAACAAATTTTTCGACTTCTCCACTCCCGTAGGAAACAAATATTTTATGTTGGACCTCCTCTCATGTAGGGGTAACTATGAAAATCGCTGACAGAGAGGCCAAAAATGGCCGCCTTCCTCTTCTCGGAGTTGTTTCAGGTACCTTCCT
>JABUQX010082349.1:2500-20000 GCA_015478945.1 Trachelipus rathkii | reverse complement strand
ATGGACCTGCCGAGATAGTTCCATTTTTAAGTCTAATATTGTCATGATTTTGAAAAGGAAAGTTTGTAGTTAGTGTATTTTTAATTATTGCCTACTATTACGGTTATAGGATTTTGTATATAGCGAACCGTACATCAAGGACCTTCAGACAAAATATAATTTAAGAACGAAATTTTCTTCACGAGTTATAATATTCACCTCTTTAAAATTGTTTTATTTAACGTGGTTTAATAATTTTCTTTGAAATTATAAAAACGTTGACAATATGAAATATGATGATGGCCATGTAATGAAACTAAATCACGTGTGAATTCTTGTGTAATTGATGCTACCAATATTTACTGTCCTTACTTTCCGAAGTTACTTCAACAGAGAGGAAACTTTTCCGAGTTGTGGGATGACTTACTAGTTTAACGTTTGTTCTTAATTTACAATTAACATTTAAAAAGTAATCATCTGACTGAGTTTGCCTACAATTCTTTGAAATTACTTCATAAGTAGTAAGGACAAGACAAAATCCCACCAAATCCTTTAGTTAGCAAACATTGAATAATATAAATTAACGAATATAAAGGAGTGAATTATTTTGCAGAGTAACATATAATCAGGATCTAACATGATCTCGCCTGTTTCCATACTAAATACTACTGACAGCTTAGAATAAAGGTGGGAGTACAGAACTTTGAAAATTCCATGGGTTTCACTTGGCAAGAGTAAGAGGAAGTATAAGATTTAAGAGAAAGGATGATTTTGAAACTGGTATACTTTCCCAAAAAATGGATTTGCAGCCAGATTATCTTAAAATTCGGCGAAATACCCGTTTTTCGTGGAGCGCTAGGATATTGGTAAATATCAGCTGACATATACTGTGTAAACCAATTTAAATATGTTACTAGCTGATTTAATCAATTGATTAATTAATTTAATCATATCAGAAAAAACGGAGGTAGAAAAATAAGATAAAACATACCTCAACCAAAAATATTTAAGACTGGCTGCAACCATGGTTAAAGTTATTGAAAAGGGCTAAAATACCAGACTAATTAAATAAAAAGTAGTAAATATTTACGTCAGTTAAAACTATAGGCAGACACCTCGCTAGAGGAATTTTGAATTTCTTTAAAGAATCTTAATTTACAGTATAACGCAATCTAAGGTAAATAAACCTTTTAAGTTTCTGTTCAAATATGCAATAACTGGCAAGTGTAATTAGAATATATTACGCTTATAAATATTCATTGCTTAAAGGTAAAGAAGTGAATAAAATACCCAGTAACAAAACATATGTACACCGAAGAGCAGGAACCTCAACTGTGTTATCGCGACTACTTCCAACCGTCGGAATACAAATCGCTGCTAACTTCTATAGAAAGAGGTGACGATGAGAGAGGCGGCACAGGAATTCTCATTCATAAGTCTGTTCCCTATTCTTCAGTCTCTCTTCGAACTAGACTTCATGCAGTGTCAGTACGTTTCCATTGGTCCACCAGTCTGTCTGTTCGATCTATTTGGCTCCCAGTAGAGAGTTTACTAAGGCCGACTTAGCCGGCTTTTTTGAGCAGCTCCTCACTCTGGTTATGCTTGGACACTTCAATCTTCACCACCCTTTATGGGGCTACTCTGTCACCTCTTCTATGTCTAAGATCCTTGTTGATCTCTTAACCCCCTTTTATCTGGAATGCCTTAACACAGCACTCACTATAAACGAGCGTTTAGATACATACTCGTCTTCCTTTATAGATATTTCCTTTTGCTCTCATTCTCTTATGGATCGCTTCACTTGCATGGTCCCGCTTTGATTAGTTATATGGCAGTAATCATTACCCAATAGCCTTAAATGAACCTTCACCGAGTGCAATGTTAAAACCTCCCTCCCGTTAGCGTTATGATTGAATGGCATGGGCTCCTTTTCATCAGTCCACAGCCATCCCACTTTCTCCCTTCAATAAGCTGTTTCCGACCATTGATGATGTCTTTAGCTTCTTTAAGCAAATTGTTATAGTAGCAAAATCTTGCATCCCATGATCTTCCGCAGGTAGGCGTTCGGCAACACTTTGGTGGCCCCAAGAGAGTGCATAAGCTAACCAGGAAAAGAAGAAACCACAGACAATACAAACGGACCCGCACCACCTCAAACATGATTATTTTTAAAGCAGCTGCGGCGAGATCTCGTCAAATTAATCGCCAAACACGTAAACAGTACTTTCGAACTTATACTTCGATAACTCCCATTTCTTCAGTGTACAAAAATTGTACAGAAAATGTCTCGCCGCTCCAACAACTCTTAAACCATAGTCCTCCGTTATGGGGCGATATAACCGATACGATCTCTGCTCCAGCCTCTTTTGCGAATGCATTAGGTTATAGTTTGCTAGCCACTCGAGCTCTTCTTCAACGCTTATCAGAAGCCTTTCAAAAACAGAATTAACACTGCACCGCCAGACTTTTCAATAGTGAAAAGGGAAGATATCATACCTATAATCGCCTTTTTACACTTGCAGCAGTATTTCAAGCCGATAGCAAAGACGGTGCCCTTGACCCAGACATAATTTCGTACATAATGCTCTGTCATATTCATCCCTCTGCATCAGCGTTCTTTCTGGATCTGTATAACAGGAATCTGGATCAAATCCGCTTTCCATCTATTTGAACTACAGCTTTGTAATCCTGATTCCCAAATCTCGGGAAGTTTCAGAGTGGCGGACAACCAAATATCAATTCGCTTAACCTGTCATACGCAAATTAACTGAAGAAAATGGTCGGGCCCCTCCTTCCTGTTCGTGGAGAGTATCCAGGCTTTTTCAAATTTCCAGTTTGGCCTTCCGCAAAAATCGTTCGACCGTGATCCCTTGTTTTGTTAAAACTAAACCATGACGTCCGGGAAGCTCTCAACTGGTGATGTTCTTTTCGTTCTTTTTTTTTTACCTTGAAAAGCCTTTTGACATAACGTGGAGAACTGGGGTTCTCCTTAAACTCCGCTCTCTCTGTTTCAGAGGACACCTCCCTCTCTTCATTAAATGCTTCTGTCAAATATATCCATTCAGGTTCAGTGCTCTTCTTTCTTATGACGCCCACTTTACTCTGATGAAGGCGTTCCGCAGCAGGGTAGTGTTCTAAGTGTAATATTATTTCCTCGGGTTTAATGATCTTGTTACTTCTATCCCAGGCGACTGTCCAATTTTTCTATGTTGATGACCTGGCGCAATATATTGCCGGTTCCAGGCTTTCGTTCTTGAACGGCAACTTAACTAGCTATTGAGAATATTTCAAATGAGGTAACTCCCATGGCTTCCCCATTTCTCACCACCAAAACCTCAGCGAGTACTATTTAGAAAAAAAAGGGAGTCGAAGAACCTGCCACCTCCTCGCGAACCCGTAACCTTATATGATTCATCCATTCCTGTAACTCCAAATCCCAACATTTTAGACTTTTTCCTAAGATGATACATAACTGGCACCAGCACATCAAACTTCTGAGGAACGACTTGCATCGCGTCCTTGACCTAATTACCGTACGTCATCTCGCCTCAAAATCTGCGGTGATGAGTGCCAAGTCCCCTTTTACGCCCGCAGATCCCTAATCCGGTCGAAGTAGGACTATGGATGTTTAGTAATGGTTATAATCTGTGTTACATTCAAAATTGGCGATCCGGTATCTCCCCATTGAGCCTTCGATCGTCCGGCCCAGTAAGCCTTGAAATGAATCGATGTAAATGTTACTTCTCTGCTTCATAGTACAAGTTATCCTCTGCCACTCAAACCCCAATACCATACTTGCTGTGACGACCGATTCTGTAAGGATACCTCAGAAATCCTCCTTACTGGCCATTTGCAAACACAGTTTAGAACATCCTTTAACTTCAACATCCCTTTGCAAAGATGCTGCCTTTCTCCTATGTGAACGGTATACACCTTGTCTATTTCCTGCTCCCACCGATCTCGCCTGTCTTGACCTCTTAGCTCAATCTAGTAGCACTCGCTCCTTGTTAAAGCCATCGTTTTTGTCTTTTGTCTCATTTCGAACAGTTCACTGTGGATTTACTCGTGTTTACTGGACTACTCTAAACAGGGAACAGTGTGGGTTGCGTCTGTTGTTTTCCTAACCGCAAACCTCTCAAATACCTCCCCCCCTCTCCCAGGTCATGCTTCACTCTTTACGCAGAATTAATAATTAACGCTATAATGAATTGACCGTCTCTAATTTTATGTCTTTAACCAAGATCACTCGTATCATTTATTTCAGATTCGCAACACCCTCATGGTTCTTAAAGCCCTATTCAAAAACATGATGGTATCGCTGTACAACAATTTCTTCGGCTTTCCACTCTTACAAGAAACAAATTACACTATGTTGGACCCTCTCTCTCGTAGGGGTAACTGGCAACGAGTAATCGCTGACAGAGAGACCAGAATTCGACGATGATCTCGCCGCAGCTGCTTTAAAAATAAATTCCATAGCTGTTCTAGGTACCTTTCAGCTCATTATTATTCTGCTCTCCGAAAAAGAGTTTCGTTACTGCAGAGTGCTGGGCGAGTGGATCAGCTAAGGGTCAAGTGTAGAAAATATAAAGCGAACATTTCGTAAGTTGGTCCTTCCTGCTCACCGACGAACGCTGCACGACGTAAACTTTTGTACGCCCGCTTTGGCCACACCACATCACTGCGCAGCCACTAACATGTCACGGGTCCTCCTCCCATCTGCAAATGTTTGCCCGTCGCCATACCCTGCAATCTTTCACCATAATCTTCATTATTGTCCTTACTGAACCTCATTCGCCACCGTTATTTTCCTACTCTATGGTCCATAACACCTAAAAAGTTATCTCATATCTTATCTAAATCTTCCCATTTTAATAGTAGACTATTTTTCTTACCTTCAGGAATAGAAGAACTTTATAATAATAAATATAATTTTGTAATCACTTTTAGGACTATATATAAATGTAAGGATATATTTTATTATTTTTGATTTTTCATTGAAAATTTTTCCCATCAAAATTTTCTTTTTATACCAATTAAAATAGTATGACCAGAGCAGGGTTGGTGGAGTCGTTCAAAAATTATTTTTCCGAACTCCGACCCCGACTGCCACCCCTCTCAAAATTAACCGACGTCCAACTCCGACTCACGACGCTGACCTCTTGAAATTTACCGACTCCGACTCTGACTTCACCCTTTTGAAAATTACCCGACTCCAACTCCACCCTTTTGAAAATACCGACTTTGACTCCGACTCCGACCCACCCTCTGCAAAATTACCGACTCCAAGAATCCACCCTTTTTCAAAAATTCCCGACTCCGACTCCGGCTCCGACTCCACTCTCTTTTCAAAACTATCGACTCCCCGACACTCGGACTCTGACTCCAACTCCACAACCCTGGAGCCAGGACACAGCCCATGGAGTTAGATAATCAACTCCGGTGTGGCCCGCTTCTCTCGTGGCATGGTGAGGTACTGTGTATTAAACCAAAAAAAAAAAAAAACAATACCCAGTAACAAAATATAACAGGTTCCAAACTTATGGACAAAGCTATTGCTATCACGCGTCGTCCGTAATCCCTTAGCCGAGAAGGATGCTTTAATGAAGAAAGTCATGTGTGCAGAACAAAAATTGCGCAATATGCCGAGATAGTTGTCATTTTACTTGTGAGACCTCCATTGGCAGCAACTGTATGGAACTTGCACATCTTTTCCTCTGCCAAATCCCATACATTAGTGAGTAAGATTGTGATTCTGTGTAATTTCACAAGAATTTGTGCAAATGGGAAGCCAAGATTTCTTATGAGGGAGAAAGAGTCGCAAGCAAGTTCAGTATGCCACCACTGTATCGTTAGTCTGCCCTCTTTCAAAAACACCCACCCCACCCATTGGAAAATCGTTGTACCCCAATAACTCTGGTCCCTTTTCCAAAGCCTGTGAAAAAATCAGGATTGCTGCCCAACACTATGAATCCTCATCTCCGCCTTTTCCAAGCATCAAAGCTCACCTCCCAGTGTAGAGCACTCTCACCAGACCAGTCCCACTCGCCTCCATACTTAAAAAGTTATTTCTGCGAATCGTCATCCCATTTTGTGGGCGGAATTCGTGACAAAAGCAAATTCTTGCCAAAGATCGAGGTTTACTCGGGTTCCCAGACCAGTCCATACTCGGTGTACCGCCTTCGTCCAAAACAATCTTTAAAAAATTTCATACTTTCTCTCATAGAGTCAATGCTGGGGAGTAAATAAGGTTTGTTAACACTGCTAGTAGCTCCAAAGTTCTTACTAATAAGAATACAGCAGTCAGGATCCCCCCAACCACTTATTGACGTTAAACGCACGAGTTCACCCATCGTCTTGCGTATTCATACAACTAGATTCTGCAAAATTTCAAGATTATATGAGATTCGACCCATACAGCTCCGAAGCATCTTTTCTCCCAAATTAGTCCTCAGATCCAAATAAAAGAATGGAAGATGGCTAGTGGAGAACTAAAACAAATATAAACAACTGGTAATAATGGCTATCAGTAAATAGATAAACTGTCTCCCTCAAAAAAACAGCTCATACTACTCACACGCGCTGATCAGAGCTGGCGTTGCGCCACCGAGTGCGGCCAATAGGCCACTATCAATTGGAGGCGGCAGTAGCGCAACAATTTAAAAGGCGGGTACTTAAGCAAAGCGCACAGCCAAATCTCTGCGCCTATAGCCGCGCCTACATAAGGAACAAAAGAATTTTTTTGAAAATTTTTAAGTTAGAACTTAGAAGCGTGGCAAGCTTGTATCATTCTAAAAAACCAATGTAAAACTTATATATATATATATACTATATATACTATATATGGATATATTATATATATAATAATATATATATATATACTATATATACTATATATAATATTATATATATATATATATATATATATATATATATATATATAAAATATATAAGGGAAACGTTTGAAAAATCGTCGACATATATATATATATATATATATATATAATATATAATTATATATATATATATATAATATATATATATAATATATAATATTATATAATTATATATATATATTATATATATATATGATATATATAGTATATAATAATATATATATAATAATATATATATATAGTATATATATAACTAGTTCCAGTAGTCTAACTACAATAAATTGGCAAGCATGGCTCTTGAAACATTTTCAACTTCTTCAAGCGCTCGTGCTTGAACCTGCCTGGGGGAAAACATGGAACACAAGGACATGGAGGAGGAATAGGACGTGTAGATTTAGTTTACGGTGTTTTAATTACAAAAATGAATAAAGTGTGTTTCTTCCTTATAAAAGCATTCTTTTATTATCGCACTAAAGTTTACTTTGCAAATAAATTAGCAAAACAGCCACCGGCCGGCGAAAAGTCGCAGCCGCAAAGGCGAATAGGCGCCGATGTGACAAAAATATAGGCGCACTAGGCGCTAGGCGCACTAGGTCGGCGGCATAGGCGCAGGATGCACTCAAAAATTTATAGGCGCCGCCCCAGCTCTGAAGCAGAATCCAACACCATTCAACGTTGTGTTCCATTTATACATTAGACTCCCTCATTAATGAGGGCAATCACTTTCTTTCTGAGCTCATATACCTTCGATACACGCATAAACTCCCATCACTAAACATCATTCACACACTTCAGTTAACCCAAAGGACGATCTCCGCTTGACAATTAACACCATACTCTAGGCACGTCCGACTGAAATTTCCGATAGTGTACAAACTTTGAGCCGTCAAACCAGAGTAAACGCTGTTCCGTTTACGCTCTGGGCACCATCCCTCCCCTTTTTTCGGAATAATTGGACACATGTGCATGCTATCCAACACCGAGGAAAGTGCTAGTATTGAGGAATAGAGAGTATAGTTGAACGAGGGCGGGGTCAGCACGGAAGTCCACTCCCTCCAAAACTCGGGGGAGGATGCCATCCGCGGCCACCCGCCTCCTAACGTTCATAGATTTCAGGAGCCCATGCCACCTGATCAATCCAATCACAGGCAAAGCATATACACCTGATGGAGGAGGACGGAGGAAGAGGAATGCAAGTATAAAAAGACTATTATATACTCAGCATATATTATATATTCTTCTATTTTGCTCATGTTAGTATTATTTTAGAGCTATAGTATTTTAATTTTAGATATAAAAAACCTGTTACGGTATATAAAGTACTTTTATTTTAGTCTTTAAGCGAAATTATATTTTGTCTAACATGTGGTATCGCATTTTCACTAAATTTCCACTAAAAACATCACTCTTGTCTTGCGACAATTGCTGGAATCCTTCTAATTCAAAAGCGGGTACTATTAGTCGTGTTTGGTGTTAGATCAAAGTGGTATCCAAAATGTAAAAAGGGGCTATAGAGGTAACTTTCTTCATTGGTTTTTCGAAACTATTTTTTTCACTTATCAACCTGATCCTCTGATTCTCTTTAACCTTCTCACCCAATCAAATTTACCCTAACTAAGATTTTAAGTGAAAGATTACTAAAACCAGAAGGCAGAGTTATCTATGGACTATCTAGATCTTATTCAAGGAGCAAAAACAATCTTTGAATCAACAAATTCAATCGGTAAGGAATCTACATCTAGAATTCACTAACTTGGTAACTTATATATCACCTATTAAAACCTAATTATCTTTGAACAGATAAGGAAATATCCTCTCTAATAATATGTGAGAGTCTGCTGCTAATATAGACTTAATTCTATTCTCAATCGTGTCAGACATCCGATATTAGGTACTCTAACTACACGGATTGGTATGACAATTCTAATGATTAGCTTCTACTTATCAACTCTGTCGCGTCAAAATATTGTATAAGCAACACACACCACAAACAAGCTCGCCACACTCAAGGAACTATTGGAATATCAATACGCACGTTAAGGTCTATATTTAAGCTCGTGGTAGCTTTAAATCTCATAGGCGGTCTCATATACACTCACTTTGTCATATATTATAGGTACTTATTGAACCTCGAGACTTCACAATATGAAGTGTGGGAATACTCTATCGGCATCCGTGACAAGATCACAGCCGTTACAATACCACACCTCACTCCTCTATCCTCTAAAGTTATATAAAGTTGTGGTGATTTAATCAAGAGAGTAGAGAAGAGTTAGAGTTAAAGCAACTGCGCAACATTCAAATCTCTATATCTGTTCCAAATATCCACGACGTCGATTCGCAATCTCAAAAATCAAATCGTCTAACCTCCACGCGCACCTCGAGACCATCTAAAATTTAAATAGGTTATCCCGTGTAACTCACCACGCTCTCCATCACACACTCTAGTAACCTCTCTCGTGATGAAAAACCTCGGTGTGGTATATGATATAACCTCGAGACAACAACCTACGAGAAAATATACAACATACGGCTTCAGCACTACAAATCTCGGTAATGATGAACCGCTCCTATGAGGTCGGCGCATAATATCTCCACTTCCTGTTCCCTCATGAAATAAGATCTCAATTCAATGTTATGTCTTCACCGAGTCTAATATCATATGCATCTAACATAATTCTAACTGCTCACAAATATATATATAATCGTCTCTCGTCTCTAAGAATACTGAGATAATGACCTTTCACACATTATACACAGACTAACCAAGAAATACAATCGCTTTACGACTCTCGGTCGTAGTGTTACTAGTGCCCACCATCCTCTCAACCTCATTCACTTAACCACCGCATTCAAGGTCTAAGCTAGTCCTCATCTAATGCGATATTTCTTAGAAGCCATAAGTATCACCTCTCGCGACACGTTAATGGTCTCTCCGACCTCAGATCGATCGTTAACGAACGAGCCGTGTGCAGTTGATAATGCTATAAGTCACACACCATAAACTCACAACAACCCTATACAGTAATCAACTTTGGCGAATAACACACTCCATAACACTATACCTCACGATACTCTATTGCTTCTCACCCAGGATCTACGTGAGAGAGTACGTGCCATCGCTGATCAATTAATGGACATCAAATACAGACTAAACATGGGCTCTAATGGGTTAACCGATGAGAACGACCAGTACATGAGAAGCCAGGCAAACCACTGAATTAGAGATTAGTCCTGATATATAAAGACTTAATTCACACAGAACCAAACCATAATACGAACTCACACTCACAATGATTACATGAACTCACCCGACTCCAACTCTCGCCTGGAGCTATCGGATAATCATCAGGTCTAATATGACGTACCGGCAACTCACAAAGCCTTGTCGACTCATGATCCTAACTACACAAATGGCAACGAGATAACAATCACAAGTAGACTATACACATAGAAACCGTTACAACATTTATCACGCCAAGAAAAAAAGCCGGCGTATCACAAACCTTCGAACCCCTCTAGAGAATCAGATATATCACTTGCTCCTCATTTAATTGAATTCTGTTCTAATAGGGCTTATAGATTGTGGATGTCTTTTGTAGCGCCGAGTATGAATCTGAGCAAAAGTCTTGTCTTATGTACACCTACCTTTCGAAAGGTGTATATCGAGTACTCCTAAAGATTTCACTCATGAGAGTCTAAACGTGTTTAACGTGCACACTCAACATCTACAACTTCATGGCCTTAAAAATAAGAACTTAAAGCGATATGCCCCGTAACTCCCTCAATCAATGGAATGCTTCCTCTAATAGAATTAATTGAATCACACTATCCACAGCTGCAGCAAAGTCCTTCCGAACTAATCATCTTAGTATAGAACACAAGAGTATTTATACGTACCGAAAATGAAAATTCATATCAAGTGATGACTATATATTGACATGAAACAACGTAAGATATCACGCATAATCATCTACTTCGACAATCCATCATTAGCCATCGACCATAGATTCTAACTCCAACATATACATCAGACGCAGCTGCAGCGAGTTTCACTAAAGATATTGCAACATCATGAAAATCATTTTAGAACCTCTGAGCGCGTATAACACTATCTTTGAGGAGCTAAGACAATACACCCGAGAACCATTATCCTCTGTATTATACAGGCGCGATCTATTATCTTTATGCAATACATCCTACCTATATAATAGCTAAGCTCAACGAAACGAAAGATCTGAAACTCAACGCAAGTTGAGTGTAATACCAATGCTTACCCTCGGATTTCGAATCAAATATTCGATACGTTACTGAATGAATGTTATCAAAAAGTATTTCGTTACAAACGAATCAAAATCATAAATCAAGAAGGTGTTCAAATAACCACATGCATGTCACTACCAAAATCACTCTCCCTCGATGAACATCATATAACAAAATTGTCACTCGGTACCTACAATCACATATTCGCATGCATAAGCCTTATTTTTCTAAGTGTTCACCAACCAAGAGAGTCGAATATGTACAGCTAAAGAGTCTCCTCTTAGAGGAGCATCCGTGGGGATACTAAACTAACGCGTGCGCACCTCGCGCGTTGAAGTATACTCTCCAATCTTATAGCTACACTGAGAGTGTAAATGAGAGTGGAGTGAGTATTGATTCGTTCATC
Organism: Trachelipus rathkii; assembly: GCA_015478945.1. Classification (NCBI taxonomy): domain Eukaryota; kingdom Metazoa; phylum Arthropoda; class Malacostraca; order Isopoda; family Trachelipodidae; genus Trachelipus; species Trachelipus rathkii. The sequence goes on along the minus strand of JABUQX010082349.1, from coordinate 8,456 downwards.
CTAACCTCACGAAAAATCATGAGTATGAACTACTATCTCACCACCAATCCTACTGTAAGTTTGCGGAAGTCCAACGTGAATTTATCTGAGGTCTCGGCGACGCAGGAACTCAGATAAGCACTATCGCTATCATGATATGAACGCAGATATAATAATCAAGAAACCTAATTATGAGAATTTAAACACACTTGGAGAGAGATTCCGCAGCCGAATGGCGGACCGCTTAATGAATACCTATAATCTCTCTAAGTCCCGCATACTACTGACGCATTCCTCACCAAGCGTAATCATAACAGAATAACTTCGCACGTGGTATGATCAGCGCTCACTCATTATAGAAACCTCGCACTACCACTATCGTTATACTGAGACATATGAAAATCGTGACTCCTAGATAAAAAGAACTATCTATCATAAGTCTACAAACATTCAATAGTAAGTCGAACCAGAATAAAAGAATCCCACCCTCACAAATGTATGCTCTTTAGCGTTACCAAAACGCCTAACAACAATTTACCATAAACACTTCCATAGATCCACACCTTAGCGTGAGATATAGCACTATGGTCCACGGGTCCATCGCGGTTTCAGTTCGACTGCCTGTATAAGTCTACTCGTTTACACCACACGCACTTCGTGACCATCTTCCCACACCTACGCAGTGCTAGGTACTCCACATAGCGGCAAAAATCTGGCCGAATCTCCAGGTCCTGTACGAATCTACACACCACATTAAAGAAAGCGACTGTACAACCGACGCTAAACTGAGTCCTTGCACACATTCCTACTCCGCAACTATATCTGTAGAGAATCACTCAAAACACTCGAATACGATAAATAACAAAACTTATTTAGGGGTCCGAGGTATCCAACTTACCCGCACTTGAAAGAGACTGCTTCCCTTGGACATTGTATATCATCAGAGACCAGTCTTGTCCTTCACCCTTCCTTACCTTCTGGTTGCATTGAGGATTCTCTAATATAATAAGTGATGAGATTAAGTTTCGTAGAGTCAGGCTCTATTAATTTGAGAGAATAAACCTTGTCAAATTTAGCTGTATCTCTTGCCTATATCAAAGATGTCTAAACATACCACTCATTTCTTCGAAATTTGGACTGCCGTTAAATTCAGCACTCAATGGACTTCTAATAGAGTATTTCCCTCAACTAGAATTGATTAAATGTATGAGTGGATCTGCCTTTAAGTTAAGAGATGGTTCTACTTATCCATTTGGAACATGATTACTAAATTTCATATACAATTTAATCTTATGACAAGATAATTTCAAATCCATCATCAATTGTTCAAAATATAATCATATCTCAAAATCAGAAAACTCTACTAATCTACAAATTTCAAACCAATCAATGTGTCATGGATTATCACCATATCTAAATGTGGCTTTAATGAGCAGTGGCTATAAACCCGTGGTACTATTCTATTTAATACCTGATGTCACATCCATCATATCTATCATATGCATACGACTAACGCTCGTAGAATCCTGATCCGCTAAGCGCAAGGTATCACACAACGCATGTCCTCACACATATAGCTTCACTCCCTGTCGCAACACGCAATACGTCCTATTAGACACCTCCTTCTCTCTACACGTCTTCCACTGCAAGTCCAATCGATTAATAAACAATGTGAAACCTCACACTACAGTGTATTGCACAAAATCTGGAAAACGAGAGTAGCGACAAGGTCATCAACCTACTGAGACAGTATCTTAATACAGAACAACAATCAAATTCCAGGTAACCTAAATTTAGATCTTACCTCCATGCCGGATAGACCGATAAACCTTGTCTTCTAGCACTATCTCTAAGACACATACCTTAATCCACAAGCTAACCAGATAGACTCTTGCAGTGTCTAATAGCAGCCAACTCATAAAAGAGTACGAATAAGAAGTAAAAATGATTCACAACACAGAACCCAATGCAATGATGTCTTCAGCAACCAATTAGCTGATTGGATTATTGAAAGTTCAGTGTATCTCCTCTGAGTATAAATTATGATTTGTTCCTCACAGACCTGTTATCAAAACGTGAAAACGAGATCCTAACATAAGCGCGCTATCAACAAAACGAATTGAAGGCCTGGTTGTGTACAACTGTCTTTAAACTAATCTCATCATGAACCACTTCTAAATGAGCAGGCGCCTATACCTGGCCCACCCATATTCGTACCGTGTCCTCTCTTGCTGCACTTTAAATACACCTGATTTCCGGCGTGCGAGAAAACACGAGAGTGCAGTGAACTGTCTATAAAACGAGAATGACATAATATATATATCCCAACATTCACATCCACTTAAATATAACACCACACCTGCAATTTGCTCTCTATATAATAAATCCACACACAATTAATGGAGTGCAACGACCTACCTAAAGGAGCTATCTATACTCACCACTCTGGTTTTGGTTATATAACAACACTCTCACCATCTATATCATACTACGCATAAAAGCTCCTTTCGAGAGATATAATTATCTTCAGATACATATTATATATCAATTTTGACAATATATTTTAAAATAATTAAGACACTCGCACTCTTCATAACCTAAACGATAACCTAAGAGAGATTTTATTATCCACCACCGCATAACAAAAGAATGGATCCAAGCTATGCCGATTGGGTTACACACGATCTCTGAGAAGTGGACTCACACATATGCCATCAGATCGAGCACAGAACTCAAATGTATTGAAAGAGGCAGTACGCTAAGTAATTCCGCTCAGCAATAGATTAGTTTCGAGACATCAGGAGAGTACGAAGATCAAACTTTTTATCTCTTACAGATAAGCCTGTGAACACACGCGTAGCCAAAATTTTCTAGTAAAATGAACATATAATATAATGCAAATAATACACAATGTTATCTGCTGTGTTCCAATAGGTAAATAATTGGAGTCCGTTTAAATATTATGGGCTTTTTTACCCGAACCTTTAAGAGGGTCGGCTTTAAATTAGAAAATGTATGGCAATTAGGCTCCGATTGGATAAAAGGTACCCTGCTAGTTTTAGTGTTCATCTGGTCTTCTCTTTGTTCAGATTTAATAAATTACAATAATAATAGACTGAAATTGAAAGGTGTGCTTCTCACCTTCTACCTCAAACTCGTTATTCGTATTTTGTGATGCTTCTTCATCTTGTTATGGTTTGTTATTTATAGTATTAGCGTCAAGTTCTAATTAATAATTCTCAAAGCGCCAAGGTGGCCCCTCTCAAAAATCTAGGGCTTTGCGCCTCTTTAGATTGTATGCTGCGTTCTTAGTTTTCAAGGTTATCAATCAATATTATCAGGAATTTGCAAAATGTTACACGGTTTCAAAAACATAAAGGTGTTTGTAGATGCCCAGATTGTCCTTTCATGGTTTGATAAGAGGCAAAAAATAAAAAATGTTTTTGTAAATAAATAGGCTCAAAGAGAATTTATCACAATCAAAAAGTTCAAGTATTGAGCTAAGTTACAAGTATCCGATTTCTATGCTTTACATCAATACTCGCTGAGAAACCCAGCCAGATCTTGATTACCAGAGGTGTTACAACCTCTACTTTTCTTTCAAAAATGCCTATTATGGCTAAAGGTGTCCGTCTTGATTCTTTTAGACAATCTCGAATGGCCTATTAAGTAAACTAAAATGTTTGTCTGAGGCCAATAAGAAAAAGACTTTACAATGTAACACATCTTTTGGTGGTTTCTCAGTCTTTTACCATTTAAGATTACTCAAGTGTGCATAGCTTATAAAGTAACTTCAAAAAATATTCAAATTCATTAGCAGGTTAGTAAAGGCCTGTATGAAGATTGTGATCAGAAAGCCCAAATCTATTGGTTAAAGATAATGCAGCAGCACTGTTTTTCTAAGGAGATATTATTTCTCCAAAAATCCTAAAAAGATGAAATCCTTCATCGCGCCCGCAACCGCTGGTCAATTCAACTTGAACTTATCTCCATAGATGATAAATCCTAATCCGATCCAAAGGTAGACTTGCCAAGATTTTATATAATGATGATGATGTGATAAATCCACTTCTTCTTGGCAAGGATCACCATCTCACTAGATTGATCATAAGAGATTTTCATTCTAAATGTCAACACTTGGGTGTTCAAAGCCACTATCAATTTTATCAAGCTCATGGCCTCGGATTACCAAGGCCAGCCAGGCTGCTAAAGAAAATTTTTGTCAGACTGATTATAAAGTATGCAAAAAATTAACAGTATACCCTTTAATATCCAAAATATGACTAATCTTCCTCAACATAGAGTTAATTTTGTGCGGTATTTTGAGCATACTGGCGTGGACTTTACAGGGCATCTCGTTGTAAATTAATGATAAGGAATTTCAAAAAAGGTATCTATTAATTTCACCTGCCTTATTATCAGAGCTATTCATGTTGATGTCCTTCAGATATGTCCACTGAATCCTTTTACTTTCATTCCAACGTTCACAATATATATGCATTCCATCCAATTGTACTCAGATAATGCCAGGAATTTCAAACATGGTGGAAATATACTGTTAGAATCTTTGTTCTTCAAATATGTTCTCCGAACATATGCGGATCAATAACATCAAACATTACAAGATTCCAGTCTATTCCAGTTGGGTGGGATCAGTTTGGGAGAGAATGATACGAACAGTTAAGGATCTTGTCTCTATAAAACAAGTAAAGCAACCTTAACTTAATTTCAACTGTTAACAAGTATTTCAAATATCACCAATGTTATCAATTCAAGACCTTTAACTTATAGGTCATCAGATAATGATTTGGAAGTTATTGCTCCAAATTCCTTTTTGAAGCCTTATGGCAATTTCAAAACCTCATATTCAATGAATTTCCACCCCATATTGGAAAAAACCTCCTCCCTCACAACAAGACTTAGCCATTAACTCTAACTGCTCAAGGAAGAGTTTTGGAGACTTTCAGGGAATTATGCTATGAGTCTTACCTATTAAATTTGCGCCAGACAAGTAGAAATTTCTATCAGTCAGAGTGGACCAACAGAAATTAAGGTTGGAGATATAGTTCTGATACACACACCTAATAAACCTAGACCCTTCTGGCTTTTGGGTAGAGTTCTGGAAGTCATTGTGGTGGTCATGCCAATAAGATCGGGAGTGTTATTAAAAGGGAGATGGACAAACCTGTCATTATTCCATTTGTGCATCGTCTAACCCATTTGGAGTTATCTATACCCACTTGTCTCCAGTGGGAGAAACTTGCTGAAGCAACAGTGATCCTCTCCAATTCAAAGATGGTCAAACAATGAAAATACAGATCAAGTTGATCAATCAAAATTCAAATTCAGTTATTCAAAGTAATAATGATACTGCTATTGTAGATGTACAACCTTCAACTTCAGGTATAAATTCACCTTAACTTGACTCTCAACAGAATTCAAATTTTCTCGGCTCAATTCAGTCAAAGAAAGACCCCTTAGAGGCTGCTTTCAAGTGTCAAGAATTCCTTCGCAGGAATTTATCTCTGATTTGTAAAATCTTTAGATTCTATTTGATGCAGGTCAAAGAAATCTAAAGAGGAAGCATATAAAAACTATTATATACTTCACATATATATATATCTTGCTATTTGCTCAGTTTATGTATTTTATTTTTAGGATTATAGTATTTGTATTTAGGGGATTATTAAAAACTGTTAGTATATAAATATTCTTTTATTTTAGTTTTAGCGGAATTTATATTTTGTCTAACATGTGGTATCCATTTTCACTAAATTTTCACTAAAAAAATCACTTTGTCTTGCGACAATTGTGGAATTACTTCTAATTCAAAAGCGGTACTAATTTCAGTCGTGTTTATTGTGTAGATCAAATAATCAAAATGTAAAAAGGTATAGACAAAAATCTTCATTTTCTTTTCAAATATTTCACCTATCATTCTATCTCTATCTTTTACCTTCTCACCAATCAAATTACC
>JABUQX010082348.1:0-43255 GCA_015478945.1 Trachelipus rathkii | reverse complement strand
AAAAAAGATATAATAACTTGGTGGATTTTAGGTGTGCCACAATTAAATTTGACTTAAGTTTTTTTAATTAATAGTTGAGTAATGAGGACACATTAGATTCATGAATAGATTTTTAAAATAAATTAAAGATATAATTATAATATAATAAATATATTAATATAACTATAAATAATATAGATATAATTCATAGTTTGTTGAGGTTGAATCTATGTTTATAATATTATAATTTTATATAGTTATCTAAAAAAAAATATTTATTTAATATGACTATATTTATATAATAATAATTATAACTAAAAATTAAGGTATTATACTATATAAATATAAATATATTATACATATAATTTTAATTCTATTTATATAATATAATATATTATAAAAAATATTTATTATTTTAAACATGACAATTACGAAATTTAATTTAATAGAACTTTACTAATAGATGTGAAAATACAGGTAGAAGGAAGAGATAGTAAGGAAGATAGAACGGATATGAAAGAGACACACAATTTTAGTAAAAGCAAACAAATAACACCTAACTAGCAAAGCTTCGTAACTCCTCATTAAATTAAACAATATTACATATAATTAATTAGGATCCAGTTAAAATAACACAACTAAATATGATCTGCTCAGGTAGTCTGCTATAACATTATATTTCCCACTTATGTCAAATTCTCACTGTTCGTATTAGTTCTTATGGATTATTATATTTTGATTTTAGGTATGTTGTGTTTTGTAAAGGTATTATGTTGTTGTTGCTAGGGCAGTGATGTGTACTTAAATATATGAAGTAATAAATAATATATATCACCTCAAAATGGTATCTTATAATCCAGCTCTAGACATGAAAGAGTCTTTTTTTTATATTCGTATTCAATTTCATATTCATAAAATAAGAAAAAAAAAAGACTGAGCCGAAACATGAAAGAAATTAAAAACATGAATGAATCTTTCATTAAAAAAAAAATGTAATAAGTGTGTTAATTTCGCTCAATTAAGTATTAATTCCTCTTATAAAATTAATATTTACTATTAATTATTAAACTTAATATTTCTCAGTTTTATGTATTTAATAAATTATAAAATATTCAGGTGAAACAGCAAAAAAATTAATAAAACTCAGACATTTTAGTTCTGCATCTTCATTTCTAGATATCTATTATAAATTAATTATTAATTATATATCACTATGATTAAAAATATTTTATCATTTAATATATATATATTATGAGTATATTGGAAATAAAACAATAACTTGTTATATATTGTAATATAATATAAAAAATATATATGAATATCAATTAGATTATACGGGGTCAAAGTTTTAATTTTTTAATTATTAATTTTTAAAGGAAATTTTATTATTACAGATTTTTATTACACGATTAAATTAAGATGACAATGACACCCCTTATTCCCCCTATCCTCAGTCTACTCAAATTCTTCAGCTCAATATTAGCTATGTGGTCATATACTAATTATAATTCATAATAAATTATTGAAAAATAAAATATTTTCTACATTTTAGAAAGAATTAAGCTTTTATTGCTCAATAATCATTCTGAATTTAATATATCACGTTATATAATATATCTATTAAATTGAGATCTTATAGAATTTTTAATATTACAAACAAACTTAAATCTTAATTTATAAAAAATATAATAATGTAAATAATAGGATTAAAAATTAATAAATGTAAATTCAATTCCACATGATAATAATACATTTAATATATTAGTTATTCTTGCTTTCATGAGACGTTCACAATTTACATATGATATAGCGTGATTATATTGATATTACAATTATAGATGCAATTTAATGATTCATTAGCTATTAACAAAAAATTGGTGCAACATCATAATGTATTAGTATCATTTATATTTTTTGTACTAAGATGATTATATTAATATATATTATAATAAAAATTATGAGTTATTATTAAAAGGAATTATTAACGTTAACGATATATATAGACACCGAAAATTATTAATAAATTCTATTTGATGGTTAATGAAATTATAACTAAATTTTGCATATATTACACTATGTTCTCATATTCGAGTCAAGGCGAGATGATAGAAAAGATCGGTTTCCTCTTTCATTTCTTGCACATAAAATAAATGCAATTTAATCTCGAACAATAATTCTATTTAAATAAAATACAATATAAAAAATACATTATATAATATCATTTAAGGATAAAAAAGTAAAATAGAAAAACATATAATCAGTTGTCCTTCGACAATAAGTTCGAGAATTCAAAAAAACACAAAATAAAATAATATACTATTCAACCCCACAAACAGGTCATCCAAAGGCAAACCCACATAAGGTCTAAACAGACTCACGGATCAGTCCATTCCGAAAAAATGGCCAGATATCCTAAAAGAAGCCAGAAAAACTTACTCAGGGAAGAAGAATCAATACACCTAAACCTATTAAGAAGACAATTAAAGGCCTAACAGATAAAAGATCATCCCTCAAAGAAGACACAGTCCAACTCGCCCCCAAGCAGAATTATTGGACGATAGCTACAGTCATTCCCTCTCTCGACGCCTTCCAGTACTTTACAATAAAATATACGTTGCTCATCAAGGCAACTAGTAACAAAACTAGAATAGTTCTTCTCTATTATCCCTATTGACGATACCACCACGAATCTTACGTTAAAGATATAACAAGGATTATTCAATTACATTCCCTTATACACATAGAGCCTTTCACAAGTAATATATATGTAAAGTCTCAAAGTTTATGCCTGAAGATCTTCTACCAAAAATTTCCGCACAAATAACCATTACCTTAGAGTTACCGTTCACAAAACATAATGCCTCTCAACACATCTTCCTGCAAGAAAAATTGTGGAATCAAGATCATTCCAACAACACCAAAGGGCATACCTCATATAAATCACTAATGTCTCTCATAAGTAAAAGAACACCACAATAGACGCACGATCGTTAAGATACAGAAAAATTAATTCTCCGATTCTTGTTAAGGCTCAGATCTAAACATGTCAGATTAATAATCTTATATGGATGCTAAGTATTAAAATTAAGTGATATTAAATAAAAATGTCAATCTCACAGACAAAAGAATGATACTTGTTTATAAACATTATAAAAATATTGTACATGAGCAAATCTTAAAAAAAATATTTCCTATAGACTTACATTATAATTACTATTATATAAATTTTTAAATTATAATAGAGAAAGATATTATTATTTTAATTGTCATGTTATTCAATTAGGTATTTGATATAATATATTGATTGCTATTGATTCATGTAATTATAAATATAATATATATACTAAATATTACTAATTTCACTTGAAATTTATTTGTGAAATTTACTTTCGGCTTGCACTATATACATTTATGCAAATACATATGCATTTATTATTTATTATAAAGATAATATTATAATAAATATCATACAGGGTTATTGGAAAACACTGCCATATGAGAGAGAATCATATTTTTTAGAATCATTCAAGATAAGATTGTAATTGACAAACACTGCAACTCTTAGTTAATTCTCTAAAAACTTCAATAGATGATTTATTATTATTTTGGAATGTGCGTAAATTATTATTGACCTGATTACATAGTGCTGAAAAGAAATATAGCTAAATTTTAATTTAAAATAATTATTTTATAATTAAAAAAAATATCGTAAATAATTTTTTGATTTTTCCACATATATCTAAATTTTCTACTATACAAGCCATGAAAAAGATTACTATTTGTGCGAAATAGAATACATTTAAGTATGATGAATAATTTACAAAAATATCAGCAAGATGTTGGCGAGCGTTTTTAATAAGACTCCAAACAAGTTGAACCGATACCAAAAGAACTTCTCATATATAAATATTATATCTAGAACGTCTTTATGTACCAAAATAACTATGTCATCTGATATATAATTGCTTACAATTCTACATAAAAAAAAAAAAAAATAATTTAAAGTAAAACGTACATTAAAAGAGAAAACATGAGAAGGTATAGAGAGACAAGAAAAAGCAATAATATGGAGAAATAAGCAATAGTATGGTAGATAAAGGAAAGAGAAAAAAAGAAAAGAATCGTTTTATAAGTCTTAATACTCAAAATGGTTAAATAATAATTTTTAGAGATAGGCACATAGATATATAGGTAAAATAGAGGAGAGAGAGAGAACAAGTTAAAAAGTGAGTAAGAATATGAATCAACCTAACACCATGTAATTAAGAAAAAAATATATGAAAATTTAATTTAGTTTAAATTAAAAACAGTATAAGAAATTTAGAAGCTAATAAATTGAATTATTATAACAGAGAAGTAATATAATGATGAAGGTATAATAGTATATGATGACAAAAAATATTTGAAAAGAAGAAAAAGGAGATTGTTTCATATATGGTATCATAAGATAAGTAATAAAAATACCAATATTATCAAATGAAAGTAATAGCATCACATGAGGAATACTACGTAAGTAAGCCAATTAAACCGAACCCCCCCACGAAACACGATGACTCCTCTGACCGACTTCAGTAAAATATGGTATAAATTACTGTTATACAAATTAACATTTAGAAGGCTATAAAACGATATAACTATTCAAAAAATAAACTCATCCCCAGAGATTAAACGTAATAAACCTACAGTCGAATATTCTTTTATTATGAAAGCATCAAAATACTATAACCACTCAACATATACAGATATGAACGATTGACTCGCTCATTATGAGTACCATATTATGACTCCTTGAGAAATATCAAACATGTACACAACCTTTTAATAGAATTAAGTGATATACTCTAAACATTAGACATAAAAAAGAAAGAAAAAACTTTATTATTACGTGAAACAAATACACATAATGGATTATCAGAGTTATGAAGACAATAGATTATAAGCTATTCAAAAATAATATGATCACTATAAATACTTTGTTTAAGCAATTGCTGAGAAAAGGTAAGTCAACATGTTTGATGTTAATGGTAATAAAAAGGAGTATTACAATTTTGATCACAACCAGATCGTCTTAATAATAATGTACGAAGGTACATATTTAAGGTCACTGACTTAAGTTGCAGCTATAGTGATAAAACTTTATATAGTAAGATATTCTATGCAATCACTTTAAATAATAATTATATACAAAAATTATATAAGGAACGTATTAATTATAATATAAACCTGTAAAGAGTGATAATACGATATTTTTTCGTATAAACTTATACAATTTTTTTCGAAATTTTGGTTTTTAATGTTAACGAATGTAATAGAATATTTTAATATCATAATTGGTTATAATATTCTTGATATAAAATATTATCATTGTATAAATATATTATTTTAATATTTCATATATTTAATAAATATATATAATATAGTAGTATATTTTATGATATTATCTATAGCCTATATTTATATAGTTATGAAATTGGTAAAAAAAGATGATCTAGATTTGACGTTTAGTGACCCGAGGTAGTGAATTCGAGAATCATTCTATTAGTTTCTATTTAGATATCAATGAACAAATCGCAAACAACATTTTTCGATAAATGTACAAGAAATCCATAGCTTATTAAAAATATTACTAGAGGTTATAGAATTAAAAAAAACAGTCCGGTCGTTAACTAATAATAATATTAAATGATTTTAATAATAATTTTATAATTTAGCATTAAGAAAAATAGAGAATAAAAAAAGAAGGTGTAAAAAATCCGCTTCTCTAAGCTCGAGAAGATACCCGAATCCGACAGAGCCTTGAGCCTCTGTATATCATACAATGTATCCAACGAATTACGCTACCTGCTCACTAGGGCCAAATAGAACTATTCCAATTCTAAAGCCCACATATTATAGAACATATACTGTTATTCATTAATTATTTAAATACACGCCTTAACAAAAAGATAACTATAATGCAAGTCACATTATTTTTTTATGATTAATACTCTCCCAGCAAATATAAATCTACATCATAAATTCGGATGATTCACTAAAAGCAGAATACTAAATAGAGAGGACAATTCACTATAATCACCCCACCATTATAAGCGAAACGTTCACACACCTTACAACACTTGTAGATCAAAATGGACTGTTTATATCCTGTTAAGACAAATCCAAAGCTATATTATAGGTTAACATATATAGAAAGATTACTCACTCAATTATAACAATAAGCCTACATTATATAATTAAATAAAATAAAGTCAAGGTATTCACTTTAAGTCACAGGTATACATCACTGCCATCGTACTAAGACTACTATTCTAACCACCTACGCATTATACTCAATAATAACAAACATATTATTTTACCACTTATGCTTCTACTCTAGTGATTTAGGTAATAAACGTTTTTGTTAAACATTTAGCTCCATTTAATTATATATATTATTCTAAAACAACATATGCAATAACAATATATCCATCGTAGGCAATTCACATAAAAATTTTCATATAGCTCTTTAATTCTATCAAATCTTTTATGAGAACTTTTGATAAAAATTATTCTATGTATACTTTAAGCTAAGTAAATAATCTTAATATTCCAAGTCTCAATTCGCTCACTTTTCATTAAATGATATCTAATCAAAGATATTAATTAATGAAATAAATCAAACTACAAGTTAATATATATAGTATTTAAACTGTGATGCAATCGACCAACACAAACCAAAAAAATTAATAACTCTGGCATAAACAATACCAAAGTTCTCAAATATTAACACAGTATAGCCACTATATGTGCAGTGACAAAACACTACACACAATGTGCATGGTATTAGTTATAAAATTTTTCTTCAATAGAAATAATTGAGTAATAAATATTTTATAAATATCAATATTTTATGCAATTCTATTACAGCAATAAAGGAATAATCGATAAATGAATTAAGATTACAAAATTTTCAAACTACTTTAAAATTTAAAAATTATATATTTAATATTCTAATTAAAACCTAAATATAATAAATTTTTTATAATTATATATAAAAAAATTATTTTCTCTAATATATATATAAAATAATAATATCTATATAAATATATATATTGTATATAGAGATTATTAGTTATCATATATAAAATTATATACTTAATTATATTAATATATATTAAATTAAATATAAATTATTAATTGATAATATATATAATAAAAATTAATTCAAATATTAAACTATTATTAATTAGAATTATAAAATTAATATAATAAATACGTATTTATATATTTATTAGTATATATATATCAAGTATAAGATAATATACAAATTAACTAAGAAATACAGTTAGACATCATTACATATACCTAATTATAATATCACGCGATTTATAACTCAAACAGACACAGTATAAGTTCATGTGAGTTCATGAGCTTATGCATGTACATCAACTTGAATGTGACAGAATGTGAGATATTCTTGACTTGGTACCCAGACTGATAATATATTCTCCAAGGAGTGTTGACTGGAGTCGAAGACGGATTAAGAATCGGAGTCACAAATTAAGCATAAATTTGGTTGATAAATTAAACATAAAATGAATAAACTCTATAATATTGGGTTCTTTATAAGAAAAATTCACTAATATAATAGACTAAATTACATAAAACTAAGCTACAATTTACATATTATTATATAATTATATATTATATATATATTAACTAAATTAGATAAAGTCGAGTACATATGCATCGCAGTAAAGATATATATTTATATTTACTAATAATTATATAGATTAATATTTCGTAACTATACAATATATAAATATAATATTACACAAAAAACAGAGTTATTATTATTGAAATAAACATTAATATTATTATTTGAAGTAAATTAAATTTAAATCTTAAAAAGCAAAAAAGGTAGAGCGAATGTTACTTCCCTCACCTACATATAATTATATTAATTATAATTATATAATTAATATTAATTAAATATAAATATTAAAAATATTAGATATATAATAAATAAAATATATATTTATATATGACCACCGGTAAAAAACTACAGTTATTTAAAATGATAATCATTATTAAGAATTTTATATAAAATAAATATAGGAAGATCATCTATCTATCTAAAAAGATAGAAAAAAATATATAAAAAATAAAAATTAATATTAATAAAAAAATAGTATTAATTAAAAGGAAGATACAAACAAAAAACTAAACAATTTCAAATAAAGTATATGTAAATCCCTCCATACACTCCATGGTACTACCTGCAAGCAAACTTATCTCATAATTTATATGATACATACAATATAATGCTTTTTATTATAATATATAAATAATTTAAATAATATTACAATAAAATTTATTTAATTGTAATAAAAATACATACATTGAATAGTATTCAATACATTAGTATTAAGTATTATTAGTACATATCATAGTTTAAACTAAAATATATTAATCTAAGAGTTATAACCACGAAAAGATATTACCACAAATTTATCTGCCTATTTGACAAATTACATTTATTAAAAGTGAAAATATTTTCCAAAGTCTGCATATCTTCCTGTATTATTATTGTGCTTCCAGCAACATCTTAGCTAAATTTTATTTTTCCCTGTACAGTTAATAAACTTACACTAAATGTAAAAGAATCGTATTCAAATAGGAGATCGTGCAATGTAAAATAAATAAGTAGTTATCTTTTGTATTGACTTTCGGTGTATGGATAGCGATTAGTGTTGATAAATTGATTCTGATTAGCTATTGCATCTCAAGTATATCTTTTTCAACTTAATATGGTGACACAAAAATTATTTGATCTAACGAAAAATGAGTTGCGTGAACAGGTATTTTCTTGTTATGTTGATCTATTACTTAAACAATTTATCATATTTGAAACCTGCGCCAACTAAAAATATGACACAAAAAGAAGATAATACAAGTCTATAGTTAAATCTACAACAATATTGAAGAATACATAACAAGAGAGAAAATACATTGGATAAGAATCATACACTTTGCACAATTGTACATCCCTGCAGTTCGGTTCGATTATGAAAGCTTATGGAGCTGGTTTTTTTTTGACTCTATATAACAATGGCACTGACGATGGAAGGTGGTAATTCGTGCTTAACTTATATTTTATATATCATCCTATAGTGAAATAGAATGCAATCGAATATGATATGATGTATACAATCCATCCCTACAACTGGAATAGATTTCGCATAGCAATGCTATTCCCCCATTAAGGATATGAAACCTTCCCCCCACATGTGCAAAATCGAGAGATTTTCAATATTCCTTGGTGCACTCTACATAAAGTGATTTAAAAAACTATCATTATTACATTAAGCAATGATATGTATCTAGCTGCAAACCTGTATTAATTATAACTTAATTGATCATTACAGTTATATTTTTATAAATTTAAATAAAGGCAAATCATTTAAAACATAAGATGGTCTTGCAGTAACATAAAAATATCGATATTGCACCTTCGCAATATCAGCGCTGGAAATGTAGACCAAATTCCACAAAATATAATGTATATTGTGCCGTCATAATTGGCCTGAGTAGGAAGATGTGCCTATTAATATCTAAACGAATATATCCAATCTACTGCCAATCCAATTGAGAAAAAATTTGGTTGGTCACCACCCTATAAAACAGTGAATTAAATCAAATCTCTGTACAAATTATACGTACGGCATTGAGGACTGCAGTTCGATAAATTACAAGAATGCCATTCATGAATGGGATGTGGTGCATGCTGAAATAACTGTGGAACTTTTCCAAAAAATGACAATATCAAAATGCTAAAACATGGTTTTTATGGAAATACAAAATACTTACTTAAGTTGAATACTTATATATTTAACAAATATATATTATATATATAATAATATATATATATATAATAATATATAACTATATAATATGGTTATAACTATATAGTATATATATATATAGAATAATATTTATATATTATAGTATTTAGTATGACAGCAATAAATTTGTTATAAGGTAGACGATATAAGTAATTTAGGTAAATAATTAGTCAACAAAAATAACTATTATCCTGAATGCTCACGATCTATTACCCTTAAAATATTTATAACACGTAGTTAATAAATAAATTTTAACCACTATGATTTAGTGAAAGATAAAAAGTTAAAAAGCCCTACTTCATCAGTAATTCTTACATAAATTAAAATTATATTATATATATATATAAATAAATAATTAATATATAATGATATTATGACATACAGTATATTTATAATAAATATATAATATATATAATAATGAATATATATAATATATATTAATTAATAAGATATATTATTATATATATAAATAGTATTATACAATAAATACTAATATAATATATATACTAGTAATTAAATTATTATATAAAATATTTATTATTATACTATTAATATAGTTACCATACAATACGCCCTCTAATCCTGAGAGACGTTGAGTAATGATGGTTATTATTACAGTAGGAAACGTTAATTTAGGTTATTGATGTTTCTGATATCGCAAGTGGGAAGGTGGAGGAATAATTTAGTAGCATCACGATAGCAAGCGCTATAATATAATATATAATAATTTAAAATAATAAGTAATAATAATAAAATATAATTATTATTATAAGTAATATAATTAATATAATAATATATATAATAATATATATATATATATATATATATAATAATATAATTATAATAATAATATATATATATATATATATATATATTATAACTCAGGGTTATAGGTTCAAGTAACATAGTACGCTTGTACTTGTACTTTTGATTGATAGACTTAATAACATTTGTTTGGAGTACTTGTAGCTAATGTACTTATAGTTATATATTAATAGTATGAGCAATGTTAGACTATATAAAGAACCAGACTGAATTAAAAGGCATTGTACTAATAGAATGACTTAGCCCTAGGACTATGGAAGTCACTTTATGGTAATTCTTTGGTACTTATTATATATGTTAGGCTTGGTACTTTTGACTTATAAGAAGTATCATGGAGCCAAATATTGGGGACATCCTCTTTAAAAACTTTGTCCACTAATAAAATAAAAATAATTTTTATATTTTACTTATTATATATACATTTTCCCTCTACATTTAATAAAGAATAATAAAGTGAAT
Organism: Trachelipus rathkii; assembly: GCA_015478945.1. Taxonomy (NCBI): domain Eukaryota; kingdom Metazoa; phylum Arthropoda; class Malacostraca; order Isopoda; family Trachelipodidae; genus Trachelipus; species Trachelipus rathkii. The sequence goes on along the minus strand of JABUQX010082348.1, from coordinate 32,108 downwards.
TAATTATTATTTTTAATGAATAAATTGTTTTGTAGATTTCGACAAATAAAAACATTAAAAAAAAGAATATTTATTATTAAGTAATATGATTAAATATAACTAAGTAAGTATAGATAAAAAATATGCAAAATACATAATAAATTAAAGATTAAATATAAATAAATATTGCATATAAAAATAATTAAATAAATAATAATTTAATCTGCATCTTGTGTTTTTATTAGGTAACTTTAATATCAATATTAAAAAATTCAATAATAAAATATCAATGAGAAATCAATAAAAAATTATCTTCACTTAACTTTTCAATATAAATAAAGGAATAAATAATGTTAACGAATACTATTCTCAAATGTATAATTATAAGTTATTTGTACTGTATGAGTTTAAAACGTATTAACATGGTTACACTAATAAAGAATATTCGGAATAATCCTCCACGTCATTAACACTATTATATATTACTTAAAAATCAGATATTAAAATGAATAATACACAAAAAAGAAACTACCTATAATATTTATTAATGTATCTGTATATGTAAAAAGAAAAATAAGGAGATAAAAGTGAAATAGAAAGTAAGAGTCAAGGAATAAGTGAGAACAATTCCATCAAATACCAATATACAACGAGAGAACAGGACCATTTGATTAGCCCCAGTACACAAGAGAAAGACGATAGAGGGGAAGAAAAAGTGCAGGATAAAGCAAGGATGATACCAAGAGAGAGAAATAGAAGAAAGGAAGATACACGATTCATAAACATGTAGAAGTAAGTAATATAAACTGAACCATATGTTGAAAAGTAATAACTACCAATAAAATTCAACAGATATAAACAACAACATGTTCCAATAATATAATACACTCTTAAATATAGTTGAGAGGAACTATCACGCCTGTGAAAATAAAAATAACTTAAACAAAAAAAATCACACCCTGATGAGCTTCACGGTGACCAATTATTTAGCGACAGGACTCCTATCAACTATATAAAAGACATCATAAGTCAAAATGGTAAGGTGTTTCATCCCTTGCCCCAGGACTGGCCCACATAAACCATACAGCAGCCTTACATCACTACGAAAAAATTACCATACATAGCCATGTTATATTTACATCCTATTATGCACTTTATTTTCTCTGACGTACTATTATTATAAAATATCATCCTCACTACCCATCTTGAAAAAAGAAAATGTTCATAAGGTCATGCTTCAAAAAATAAATTCATGGAACAAACTAAAGTATATAATTGAAAATATAAAAATATTAATAATAAATAATAGAAATAACCTACTTATAGCAAACATCACATCAATTTTTCAATTCCTACAGACATTTCATTTTGTCATTATTAGAACTCAAATCCACTTATTTTCTTCTCGTGATAATCTTAGCCCAATTGACTTCAGTCGAGTTCCTAACAAACTAAATAACTCAGCGCCTAACTATAACTGATCTACAGTCATTAACACTAAACACTAAGACTATCATGAAAGGTGGATTTCCAACACTAAAAAATGAAAATTACCAAACTTACATATTCCCTACAATATGGACACAAATCATAAAATACAAACGCAATAATAACGAAACAATCAATAAAACTTAGACTAGCACACTTCTCATACATAATTAACAAATTTCTCCCCATAATATATATATACCATAACACTAATGAATCAAAACTTCTCTCTAGAAGACTTTAATAACCGTCTCCAACTACAACAATTAACGCAAAGCCAACTATATCTCATTTATTGGAATTTATGCAATATCATAACTAGAAACTTCAACATTAATCTGCCAATATAATCTATGTACACAGATAGCACGATTCAGCCTATACACATATACACTTAAAATAACTTTAAATAGCTGAAAATCCTCTAGACATTCACTAATAGGCACATCCCGGTAAAAGCACACTTCACTGCCTGGCATCTGGCTACCCACGACGCTTATACATCCATCTCTATTCATCACCGTGATTCGTTGCATTATATTTAACGCCCCATAATACTAAGAAGTTTAGTCAACATATTTATATAATTATTATATAATTAAACCTGTTTCCAAATCTTTATTGGTTAATATTAATTCAAAATAACTATTATTATATGAATTTATTATTACTTATTAATAATTATTATTCCATCATATATTTATAACTCTTATTAATACTATATAATGATTCCATAGTACTATATTACTTATTATAAAATTAACATACTATAATATTTACATAAGACGGTATAAGTATTACTTTATACTATTATAATTACAGACAGAGTAAACTAATTGTAAAACTTACATCACCAACAAGAACACAAACCATTAATGCGCCGTTGCATCTTTAGCTATTAAAGTTGTCGTGTGACAACATTACTATAACCTCTTTTCATCTTATTAAGATTTGATTAATTCATTCTACATAAACGACAAACGATTTATCTAAAAATATCTAAAGTCTCAACACATGATTATACAATATACACAATCAAGTCTACGAACTATTATATATATCAGACACTAAATAAACTAAATATATAAAAAAAGTCAAGTTAACTTGTCAAGTATAATTGGAGATCCAGGATTTAGTAAAAGTTAAAATTAATAAAATTGTATAGAATTCGCTACAAATTACAAAACGATCTTACTCACTCTTACACAGAACGAACATATCATGGGCTAGGAAGTCGACTGGCGCACGGTTCATCGAAATGCGCACACAAGGCATCACAATTATTTATTCACGGTATCAGGAAATACTTATGGATTCTGTGGAATTAACCCACCGTGGTATGCGACAACCCCGCAATATACTTAACCACTTATCCCATGACAAATATAGTATAATACTGAAGACTAAACAATTAAGGAAATTTATTAAAAAATTTCTTATCATATAAGTTCTAATCAATTTTGAGAGAATATACTCTGCGGTATTACAACATTAAATTCCTTTTCATACTATATATACTATAAGAATTAAAAGAATCCACATATACCCCAGATTTATAATTAAAATTAATAAAAGAGTATATGTGACACTGATAAATGTATATGCCTAAGTCATTATCAGTATTCTTAATGATCTCTTATGTAAGTATATCTCTTTACAATCCTATCAGCTATAAATTCAGCTAAAGTATTATTTCAACTAATCTTGTTACAAAAAGTTATGACACCGTATTTACAGCACCAAAATGCAATTATTTTATACTCGTGATGCAGTATTAATTTCACAACACCAATCTAGTTTTGGGACTGGTATCCCTCATTCCAATTTAACGCATACCTTACCTTATCTTCGTTACGTTTCTTGGTTCAAAACCTATACCTATCCTTTTTACACATGCTCTAATCATTTTAATTAATTGATCACATCAATATTATTCTACCCTAATTCCCTTGTTCGCAATTTTTTCTCTTCAAACTCGTGCCTATAAGTCATTTATTTGGTACATCATAAAGAGCAACATTCAGTTATTGAATTCAAACACCTTCACAAAACTATATTATATAAGGCCTATATATATATATATAGTATATTAATATTTTATATATATATATACTATATATCTCTGAATCAATAAATTAAACTTCATATTCATATTAAGAAGACTTAAAAATGAAACTCATTACTTAAAGATGCAATTATTAGAATTTATTAATTATATATAATAGTATATAAATAATTATATATTTATTAAAATACTTAAAAATGAAAGCTCATTATAAAGATGCAATTATAACAGATTATCTATAACACTTCAATCAGCCCAGCACTAAAAGGAGGCCATTTTCGCCTAATTCTGTCAGATTTTTCAATGGAACACAGACAAAATCTTGCTTCTATCATTTAGCGAATCCGAATGCTAAGAGAAGCTTATTAGTTTTTTATACTAGAATCCGTATCTAGAAAACACCCAATTTCTCTTGGGCGCAAAATGGGTCTCCAGAGCCATGTACCTCGAACAGTTATACATAACTTATTACCCGGTTAGGGTTTTATCAGCGCTCCCGCCTTTCAAGTAGCGAATCTAAGGCATCTCTTCCATTAGGGTCCTCAAGTAATAAACAATAATCGTATACATCCAATTTCTAATATAAGTTAAAGATTTACCCCCGCCCCCCTCTTTCCTCCCCGCACTTGTTCTGTCTTCTCAATTCAAAGAAGCTACTCGGAACAAGAATGGACTTCTTGCTTACTGGCTCCTATAAGAGATTCTAGTAGAAAGTCAAACTCAAAATAAAGATTTTCAATGTACAGAAATAATGTTGAAGGCTTAGGGCTTATCACCAATGAGAGGAGTATAACACAGCAAAAAGGGAAAAGGACCCGGGAGTTGCACTGTCATTATAAAATAAATACCATTTTAAAACCTCTTTATTAAATTGTTCACATTACTTTTATTCTGTAAATTTTCACATTCAATGTTTTTAGCACATCTTAAAGGAAGTTACGATCTTTCCTAAATTCTCAACATCTATATTTGAATTATTGTTAGTAATCCTTATTGATTGTTTTTTTACGGATTTAATATCGAGCTTGTGAATTATAATTTTAATGTGTTTCATTGAAATGCATTTCTTAAAAAAGCAGAATTTATTAGAGTTATAATTATAACTTATGGTGTTTTTACGTGTCTTAGTAATTTTTGAAGCGTTTTTTAAAAGAACAATTTCAACTAATTTTGTTTTTATATCTAAGTGACACTTCAATATTATTGTAATTTGTAATCACAAATCATAACTAAGTTATGATAATAAAAAATGTTAACTTCTAAAATTCGTATATTATCTATATATATTTTCATATTCAACGCGATTTTAGAACTCTGTTTATACATTATAGACTAACGACGGGTTTATTTTCTAAATTTCAACAATTTGATAAATTATTAGTAAATACTTAAATTGAGTTTTTAACGGTATTCTCCCTATTCTTCACTCAGATTTACTAAATTATATTATATATTAATAAATATAATAAAAAATATTTATATATAATATATTTATAATGATATATCATATATAATAAATTAAATATATTATATTAATAATATATATATAAATATGATATAATATATATATAATAACTATATAATATGATATATATATAATATATATAATATATAAAATATATAATAATATATATATATATAATATATATTATATATATATATATATATATAATATTATATATAGAAAAAGCTAAACATAAAGAGGAATTCCAAATTTTTATATTATTTATGGTAAATTAATACGTTTCGGATAAATGTCTATCCATCATCAAATGTTTAAAAAATTGGTTACACATTACAATAAAATATATAATACATCGTAAAATACAAAATCTTTCATCTCCATATTATAGCAAACATCGACCTGTTGCAAAAGTTAGCAAAGACTTTGTTTATTTAAACATCAAAGTGCACTTGACTATATACATGAAGAAATAAATGACTATAACTTAAAATTTACAAATAATAAGAAAAAAATAGATAAAATAATAAAATAAAGAAAAAAATGAATAGATAATAAGTAAAATCAATTAATAATAATAATAATGATCTGAAAACAATAATAAATATAAATAATTAATAGAAGCAGAAAAGTTTAATATTGTTATAATAACATATTATTAATAAAAATATTAATAATAAATAAAATTAAAACTTATATTAAGTTAATTTATGAATAATATAATAATAACAATACTAAAATAAAATAATATAAAATAAAAAAAATAAATTTTACTCAATGAATATAAAGATTATTACAATGCAAATAAAACTCGTGTTGACATAATAAATTAACGTAAATGACAAATTAATGTTGATATTTTTTGTGTGACATTAATTTATTATTCAGTTTCTTAATTCACAATATAGTATCTTAAAATCTTATAGGATTTTTTGTTCCTTGACAGTGCATGATCTCTATTCAGACTATCTTATTTATAATGCTACCTCCGGAAAAGGATATACCATCTGTGCTTAAGATACTAACATTAATTTAAAGAAAGTGTACACCTACGCAGTGCGGTTTCAGGTTAATTAATACTAAGACACAATAATTTAACATATCATGGTACATCTCTTGATTCAAATGCTAAACAATTTGCCATTCTGCCGAACATATCTAGGAATATCTATAATTTGATGACACCTCTTACTAGTACCGGAAACAAGAGATAGAATCTGGATACAATTATCATGCTATTACATATTATTTAATTAATTATTAAAAATTCCATTGCTCATGAAATTTTAAGAATATTATCTAAATTTGATATGAACATTTTCATCAAATGCTTGCCCGTTTATATCCAAATAATATACTTAAAAACAATCCAATGATTTTTGTGTTTTAGGTGTCCGGTATATTGATGTGAAATTTGCTTTCCCTCTCTCCACGACACATCAATAAATACCTTCCATCCACTTCCCCTACCTTTTAAATCGGGTAATTTCGGATTGTTTTGTTCAAATGTCCACGTAAATAATGTCATTTCTCTGTCCGTAAACATTACTAAATCAATCTCACATAAACTGCAAAAGTAGGAAGAGGTTAAAAGGTTCAAGGTCCATTCAATCAATGCACCTTCAATGAAATAGCCAAAAAGTCATTAGTCAAAATGGGTTCCATGGGGGACCGATGCCATAAACCACCGTTTTGTTATAAATGGATCATTAAAAAGTAAATAGTATCTCAGTGGCCAATTGAAGTTTTTAAAATTGGGCAGATTTAAATCAAATTTATATTTACGTACCAGTATAAATATCTATTATTTTATATAATCATTTGTTTTTAATATCATTGTTTCTTTGACGGGTATGTTTGTAAATACTCGAGATCGGGGAGCTGGGTCAAATAGCAACTTCGAGGCAATAGTGTATTATAATTAGAAAATGAAATAGTGTGAAGCCGTAAATATTGATTTGAGTTAAGGCCAAATATAGGAACAAGAACTGCCCAAATTATACTAGGTGATTGATGCTTGAGAGTAGGGGCGTAGTAAAAAGGTCGGTTGGTGTCTAGGTTGCATAATCGAGCCTGTAACCTAAAAATGTAAAACCAATGAAATTAAGCCAGAGTCCACGCAGTGCTAAATTTTCGGAATGAATATTTATATTGTGCAATCAGCGACGTGTTTAAAAATATCAACCTTAAGAATTTTGAACTTTGTTAAGTTGGATACCAAGACCTTAAGTTTAGATATGTAATCTTCTCTTTTCAAAACAAACGCACCCTTGCCTTTGTCAGGTCTGGTTATAATAACTGATTTATCCTTTCTAAGCCCTTTCAAGATTATAACCAAAGATTAACCAAGATTATGACCTTCAGTTATTATAACCGAACTTGGATGTGGATGGAAGGTTACCATTTCTTGATGTGTCTGTGGAGAGAAGGGAAAGAAAATTTCATACATCAATATACAGGAAACCCACCTCAACATCATTGGGAATTAGCTATTTCAGCACTATCCCCTTTGGGTATAAACGGGCAGGCAAAAACTGTAGAATAGATAGAGCATATAAAATTTGCTCCAATTGGTTATCCTTTCATAAAGAAATGAACTTTTTAAGAACTTTCTATACAATAAATCTGTTTCCCCAGACTATTTTCGATAAGATATTGGGCTCTTACTTGACTAATTTATTCAGTCCAAAAACCCCATCGTACAATGTATCAAAAGAAAAAATCTGCTTAAAGATACCACACCTTGGATCCCGCTCTATAGACCTGGTCAGGTTTCTTAAAAAAAGTTTCACCCACCACCTGTAATCTCTACTAGGCTCGAACATTTATTTCATCAGGACGTAATCTCTTAACTCTATGCTCACACAAAATATGTGACGGTGTATATAATTTGTGTGCAGACAAGAGATTAAAAATGTAATCATAATTAGATTATCTAAGCAGAGATGCCTCTTCACACAGGTCAGCCTTATCCAATCCCGAATATTCGGTCATAACAAGAGCATGCCCATCACAGGACCACTCGAACTCCTCAAACACTTTCGATATCCAATCATCTCTGTCAGAAACGACGGAAAGATCTTGGGAGCCTTCTTTATCAAAACTACTAACCATACTTAGCAATTTAAATTAAGAAAGCTAATTTGATTCCCATGACATGTTTGGTGTCATGGCTTCAAAAACATATATATATATATTTTATGTATATATTATTACGATATATAATATATTATATTATAATAATTATATAATTATTATATTATATATATTATAATATTATTATTATTATATATATTATATATTATTATTATGATATTATGTAAGTATTATATTAATATATATATCATTATTATTAATATATATTATAATATTATATTATTTATATATTATGATTATATACTAATATCATAATTATATTATTATTATATTATTAAATATTTTAAATTATCCTTATTAATTTTATTTTAATTTATTTATTATTATTATTATTTATTATATTATTTATTATTATTATATATTATTATATATTATTATTAATTAATATTAATAATATATTATTATGATTAGTATTATATTACAGTATATTAATTATAATAATTATTATATATATTATATTATATATTATTAATTATTATTATTTACACTGGTCAACAAAGATTGCGGCAAAACATGATTCATTATAGGAACGTGTTGCCCTGACCGAATGACCTCAGTTCCCTAGATGGCTCAGATTTGAGAGATACAGGTGTCACAAAAATTCATCAAACAATCAATTTATGTTAGGCTTGTAACGTATTCACAAAAAAAAAACCACGAAAGATATATATCACTTTGTTAGAGTAAGTACATAAATCTCATGAGTCAAATCAATCAAATCATACAATGAAATCCACAATAGATGCCATACAAAATCGCTGTCTATATTATGTCCTTCTGTGTGCAGAATGTGAACAACACGTTGAAGCCTCCAAAATAGTCCTGCCATCATGTGTACCATCTCCTGGTATTCTTCTTCCATCACCTTGATCTTGATGGAACCTCTCCCCTGTTCCTCACATAACATCCTAGATTCCGGAACCACTAAGTAAATGTAGAAAGGAACTTTAAGCCAATCTTACAATCAAATTTTGAAAGGTCTGAAAAGCATTTGCTGCGTACGAGTAACATAGTTATCAGATGGATGGTTGCCCAAAAATTTCTGAACAACCAAGACAAAACTTTCCAGGCAGATGCTTCAATATCAGCCATTTATGAAATTGTCATCCTTTATGATTTTGGCGAATTTGAGGACTGCTAAAGACCTTCAGCTTTGAGTTCTCCATATCAACCCTGGAAAATCGCATAATCATATTTGAACATCAACACATCTTGTCTAGGGCCCCAGACAAATTGCCAATCAGTCCTTATTGATGGGATCGTGTGGAAAAATAATTCCCCTGTCAACAGTGTTCGTTAATGTATTGTTTGAATGCAGCCTACAGTCAATTTCCTACTAGCAGCCACACTTTTTCCCAAGTGGTCTGCTTTAGCCCTAACTATCCCAATAAGCCATATGAACAGGGTAACGTATAATCCGCGTGCTGCCCAAGTAAGAAGTACGCATCTCCAAATCACGCACTATAGACCACTGGTCTAACTCGTCAAGCTCTGGGCAAAGATCATCTTATATTTTCATATATTCCTCTTTCAGTGTTGTTGAGTGACCTATCGGAATCGGACATAACTATTGCGCAATTGTTTACAATATAAACATACAACTCAAGCTTTTTTTTAATCCCGTTGAACCTCATAAAACAGATCGCCAATCTTCGTCGTTATGGTAACGACCCATTGGAGTACGGAGTCCACGGATGTTCCTACAGTTTACTAGGTCTTCTTCTTCAATGAATACTGGCAGAAAACCACTTCCTTTCCGAAAATAAGTATTTTTAACATTCGGCCTGAGTACAGTTTCTTTTCACTTACGTCTAAGATGCTAATGCCTCAGAATGCTTGCTGAGAACTACTCTCGTACTCAATCATCTGATCTCTTCCTGGGAGGTCCGTTGCTGTAGAAGTCCTTTCCGTCAATATTCCCTACCAACTATCTCACGTGCACAGATTCCAAATCCTCGATATCTTCTTCACAAGATTCTTCTAGGTCGAGTGTAGGAACACTGCGCATGGGACATTATCGTTCGGAGTGTGTACAGGCGTGACCTGATCCAAATCCGAATCAAATTGTACGTTTCTTGTAGCGTTGATACCTTTCACATTAACGAAACAAAAATAAAACAGTCACTGTGGTGATCTTTGGCTCCCGCCATACCATAGGCACACCAAATTTTAACCTTTTCTTCGTCCATTTTCCACTGACGCAATGACTTTAATTTGCGACACACGTTAAGACCATAATGGAGCCCAAGATGTATCTGGTCTCCGAGTTTCATCCAATATGCCAGATATGATCTCTCACAAAAGTAGTAATACTTCTTCTTGGTTCCCTGGCAATATCACACAGCAGATTAGATCAGAATCCATTGGGTTATTCAAACAACTCTTCGTGAAGTACTTCTAGTGTCGAAACATAGAAAAAAAAAAAGTAAATATAATGGTAAAGCAGACGCTTTAAACAATAAATGATAGAACGTAAAATATGCAATAAAAAAGATATTTGGTATAAAGTAGAATCTGAACACCATGTATCATCAAGAGCTAGAGCCAACTTAGAAAACAATGTCATTCTGAATCAGCACACGCAGCGATATATACTAAGTAATTCGATAAAAAACTTGGCACAAAAAAAAAATTTTTGTTGGCATTTTATTAATGTAAAAATTTTTAAGTTCTAGTCATTTCTTTTTCATTAATAGTCCGTTCATTTGATGTAAAGAGAAAACCACCACAGTATCATCTCTCAGCCTGTGTGTTTAAGTTTACGCAGATTGTTCGATCAATGAGATGCAAAAAATTTTGCTAATTTATCGCATAGTTTATATATTATTTGTAAATGGTGTAAAGTTTAATACACTGTGAATGGATAACTTTACCGAAACGATGAATAAACTTAAGTAAAAAAAAATGGGAAAATTCGGCGCTGTTTCAGCTTAATCTAAAAATAAGAATGTGAATTGAGCATTTTTTGAGATCATAATATATATAGATAATATATATATATATATATAATAATTATAAATATATATTAAAAATATATTATAATATATATATATAATATTAATATATTTATATTATATATATAACATATATGAATATATCATATAAAAATATATATATATATATAATTATAATATATAATTATATTAATAATTATTAATATATAATAAGTATATTTATAGTATAATTAATATATATAATATATATATAATTATATATAATATATAATATATATATAAAAAATAGTAAACAGTTTTGATCACTTCATTAAATATATATAAATATATATATATATATAATACGATATATACATAGATAATAATATATAATATATATAATAATATATATAATATAATAATAGCTATATATATAATATTATATATATGGCGACAACAAATAGCGATCCATTGAAACATAATGTCCTCTTCTCTTCCTTCCCTAATCCCCATCAGTGAACAGCGCATTGTCGACCCTGACGAACCTTTCCCGTACGGAACCTGCCAACTAGGAAGCTTCCCAAAATTTGAAACTCTGAGGCTTGCTGTCATCCTATATAAGTCATCTTGGGACCCAATTAATTGCCGGGTAGGTGTGACAACTGTAACCAAATTTATTATTTATTTAGATTATTTTATTATATATTATTATTATTATTATTATAGATAATTATATTATATTATTATTATTATAATATTATATATTATATTATTATTATGTTATTATTATATTATAGATATATAAATTGATTATTGATTATTATTATATTATATATAATATTATTAATATTATTTAATATTTATTATATATAATATTATTTATATTTATTATTATTATTAAATATTATTAGTTATATATCTTTTTTGCAATATTATTAAATTATTTCTGCTCATATTTTTATTATTATAATTAATAGGAATCATTTTATTATTATTGTTATGATATTATTATATATATATATATTATTAATTTATTATATTAATTATTATTTGATTAGATTATATATTATTATTATTATTTGCAAATTATTTATTGTATTATATTATTATTAGATTATATTATTATTATTATTACTATGATTATTATTAATATATTATAGTAATTATTATTATTTATTGATTATTATTATTATATATATTATTATTATTTATTATTATATATATTATTATTGTAATAATATATGATTATATTGATATTATTATTAGATGAATTATTATTATCTATATTTATATGATACTATATTATTACACTGTATACAGGCTGTTGAAGTCAGGCCGTGTCTCAACATTTCTCAATCGTGCAATCCCCACAGGAGAGAGAAGGAAACGTTTTGCACCTTCTGCTTGGCTTTCACATAAAGAAGCAGGTACATGTTAGATAATATATTGATTTTAATATTATATATTAATCATATTATTATTATATTATTATTATTATATATATATTATTATAATTTATATTTATGTATTAATATTATTATTAATTTTATATTATTATTATTATTATTTAATAAGTGGAATGTTTTTAGATTATAGTAGTATAGAAAAATAGAAAATAAATAGTATTAAGTAGTGAGTAGTATGTAGTAGTATAGTAAAGGAGAAGGAAGTGGATGAGGTGTATAGGTAGTGTGGCAGTATTGCAAGAGTAGTTTCATTCTATTTGGTGTCAATTAATTTCTGAAACCAATATTAACAATATAATAATATTAATTTTTATCCCTATAATATAATATATAATAAATATATATATAATATATATTTAAATTAATATTAATATTATATATATGATATATATAATATATGATTATATATATATATATATAGTCGAAATCTTTGGATGACGCTTCTGACCACACTATGAACATAAACCAATCTCCAAACCAGTCAGGGATCTTTCAGATGCCTGAAGACCCTTCAACCCTTCTACAAAATGATTTCAAGGGAGGAACCCTAAACCCTTCATGTATGACCCCTTCCGTGCCTTCTTCAATATTGGAAGAATCTCAACTGCAGATGTGTTCGTTGCTATTTTAATTATTTTAATAATATTAATAATTGTACGGTTATGTATTTTTAAGTTATTATATTAAATCAATTTTTATTTATAAAAAACTTTATTTAGATTATCAAAAATGTTGTTGAATGGTTGGTAAAACAATGTATAAGATTGTCAAAAAAATTGTCGTCGAAAGGATTCTAAAAGTGTTGATAGAACCATACATAAAATTATCAAGAAAGTTGTTTGAAGGTTGCTAAAAAGGTTGCTAAAACCAATAAAATTTTATTTAATTATTGCCAAGTCATCTTTTTTTTTTATTTGAGTTGGTAAAGTTAGTGTCATACCAAAAAAAATAAAAATTCACTTGTATTGAGTACCTGGAGAATAAAATTTCTTTGACTATCGCTAGACCCATCGACATTTATTTAAAATTGGTCCATAATCACCCGGTATGGCACCCCTAACCTATTAAAAAGCTCTTTCAAAAATTTCATAAGTTTTATCAATTAAGAAGGGCTAAAACCCATAAAGATCTAAATTTTCTTTTTTTATTATAACCAGTGTTATAAACATAACAAACCTACAAAAGTTTTCCATTAAAAACGCACACATGCCCCTTAAATAAAACAAATTTCATTTTACCGGAGGTAAATCTCTTTCCGATTTTTTTCTTTTTTTTTTTTCAATTTCCCAATTTTTTTGTTTCCAATTTGTAAAAAAATTTGTTGGATTTTATGGATCCTCTTTTTTTTACCCCCCAACTTTTTCGTTAATATTGCGGGCAAACCTTTTGGTTCTTTTTCCCACTAAATTCAAAGGGGGGGGGGGCCCCTTCCAGTTTTCCCACTTCGGCAAAAATGAGTTTACTTCTTTCCAAAAAAACCCCCCCAAAAAATAACCAAAAGGGGGGGGGGGGCATTAATTATTTGATTTTTTCCTTTTTTTCCCCTTAACCAAAAACCCCCCACTTTTCCAAAAATTTAAAAAAACTAAATTTTTTTTTTTCCTTACAAAGGGCTTAAATTGTCCTCCCCCTTTAAACCCTTATAATAAAAAAGGGGTTGGGGGCTAATTTATTCTTTTACCTCTCCTCTTCTCCCCATTTTCTCCGAAAAACCGGAAATAACCCCGTTCCCAGCTATACGCCTTTGGTTTACATCAAACCACTTTCTTTCCCCCCCAAAAATTCCGGGTCCCCCCCCCCCCAAAAATTTCTTCGCCCCCAATTTTTTCTTTTTCCCTTACTTTTTTCCGTTTTTTTTTTTTCTTGATCCCATTTCCCCCCCCAAACCCAGTTTAAATATTTTTATCTTTATAACCTTGGAAAGGATTTTTCTTTTTTTTAACCATTCTCTCTTTCAAACTTTTTTTCTTCAAAAACCTTTGTCCTCTTAGCCCTTACCCTTACCTTTAAAATAAAAAACCCTTTAGGGGGGGGGGGGGGGTGGGCCCAATTATTAAAACGCCGATTTTATAAAATTATTCCGGCTTATTTTAAACGGATTTAAAAAAAAATTATTTCCGATAAGTTAGGTAAAACCCCCAAAAGTTTATAAATTTCCGCCCAAACGAAAAAAAAAAATGGGGACCCCGCGGAATAAAACCCTTTTTTTTTGAACCCTTTTTTTTTCTGAAAAACCCCCCCCGTCCCTTTTTTTTTGAGGCTCGAAAATTTTTTTTTAAACCCCTTTTAAAACCTTGGGGGGGGACCCTTTTTTTTGGGGGGGGCCTTTTTTTAAAAAACCTTTTTTTTTGTTCCTTTTTGGGAACCTTTTTTTTTTTTCGGGGGAAAACCGAAAACTTCAATATTTCGGGAATAATTTGCCATGGGTCCCATTCTTTTGGGGGCCCACCCGGTAATTTTTTTTTTTTGGCAAAAAACAACCCCCCCCTTTAATTTTTTTGAGGGAAAAAACCCCCTTAAAATTTTTTTTTGAGGAAAAAACGCCCCCCTAAACCTTTTTTTTTTTGAGAAACCCTTTTAATTTTACTTTGTAAGAGAGACAAAACGACCTGTTCAGAAATTTTCTGAAAGAAAAACTGTCGCATCATTACTACGTTGTTGTTGCATAAAGAACCCAAATAATTGTTATTTTTGGGGGCCAAAACCATAAATTTTTTTTCTTTTTCGGGCAAAGTGGATAAAATTTTCTGGGCAAAACCCTTTCCCCGGGGGGGGGGAAGGGGGAAAAGGGTTGCCGTCCCCCCAAAACCCGGTTTTTTTATCTTTTTGCCTCAAAACCCCGTTTTTTTTTTTGTTAACGTAAAACCCCCATATTCTTAAATTTTTTTTTCGAAAAATAACCAAAAAAAACCTTTTTGGTTTCAATGGTCCCACTTGGGTTTTTCCATTTTTGTTTTTTTGTTTTCCCCCAACCCGGTATTTTTTTTTTTTGGGGGGGGGCAAAAACCCCTTTAAAAATTTTTTGAGAACCCCATTTTTTGAGGGCTCAAACCCCCTAATTTTTTTTTTCAGGGGGGGGGCCAAACCCTTTAAATATTTTTTTTTGGGGGGGGCCAACCTCGGGGAGGAGACAGGGTTCGCGCCCAAACACACACGGGTTTTTGGGGCGTTTCAAAAAAAAGCCAAAAAAACCCCGTTGTAAACCCCCGTAAACCCCCCCAAAACCCTAATTTTTTTTTTTCGACCCAAAACCTTTTTTGGGGTTTTACTTTTTTTTTTTTGGGGGTTTTCAAATTTTTTTTGGGCCCCCACGCCCAAATTTTTTTTTGGGGGCCCCCCCCCCCCTCGTGGTTTTTTCCCCCCCCCCAACCCGGTTGTTTCCCAAAAACCCCCAAATCTATTTTTTTCGTTTTATTTTTGTTTTTTTTCTCCCTAAAAAAACTTTTGACCGGACATTTTGTTTAAAAGGTGTAGGAAGTTTTTCCCTAAACTTGAAAAATTTACTTTCCCCCCCCCACCCCCCAAACCAAACCAACAAAATCATTCTAACAACACCCCCGCCACCCCCCCAACCACCACCCCACAAACAAACACCCCCCACCAACCCAAAAAACCCACCCAACCTCCCCCCCCCACAACCACCCCCCAAAACCCCCCCCCAAAACACCAAACCCCAATTTTATTTTTTACAAACAAAAAAAAACCATTTCCACTATTTTGACCCACCTTTTATTTCCCAAAACATAATAAACCCAACTTTAAAAAAACGCAATTTCCAAGTTACATCAAACAAACTGGAAAAAAGAACCTTACCCCCCCACCCCCTTTATTTACTTTTTTTTTTCTTTTTCCCAACCCGTAAAAAAAACCAAGAAACACAAACGAAAAAACCATAACCCCTTTTTGCGTTCCGGCGGGGTTTTCCATTGGGGGTTTTTGTCCAAATGTTTGGGAAACCCCCAGCGCGGTTAAAAATTTTTTTTTTTGTCTTTTTTCCTTTGGGACTATAAGGGGGGGGCCCCCCCTTTTTTTTTATGGATTGTCTTTTCCAACAACCCTTTGGGTTTTTGGGGGGGAACCCCATGAATATTCTGGCCTTGAACCTTTTTGCCCTGATCAACCCATTTTGCGGGTTTTTTTTTTTCCCCCCCAAAATTTTTTTTTTTGGGGGGGGGCGAGAACCCCAGACCCGGTCCCGGCTTTAAACTTGAATGGGGCTTTTTGAATTTGGTTTTTTTTTTTTTTTTTCCCATTTCCCCACCGTAAAGAAAACTGTATAAAGAGGGATGTTTCTTTATTAAAGTTGTTTTTCCTTATGAGGGGTATTAAGGGGATGAAAAGTGCCCAGTGCAAGGCTAAGTTTTTTGGGCCAGGTTTTTGAGTTTTTTGGCCAGGTTTTGTAAGTTCTGGGCCAATATGTTGAAGTTGGCCCAAATGGAGGTGGGGCCCAATTTTGTAAAAAAAAAAAGGTGGGCCAAAAATATTGAGGTGGCCCCCCCCCAAAGAAGTTCTGGCCCAAAGTGAAGTTTGCCAAAAACCCAATTATGGGCCCAAGTTGAGTGGCCCACCCATAGTTGGCCAAAAAACTGAAATTTGGGCCCCACTTTTTCTGTTTTTTTTCAAAAAGGGCCCTTTTCTTAAAAGGGGGCCTCCCCTTGAAGCGGGCCTTTAGGGGGAAATTAAAAAAAGCCCCCTATATGGGTGTTTTCTTTTAACCCCCTTAAGGGTTAATCTTTTAAAAGGGTAGGAGGGGAAATCGATTTTGGGTGTTTTTATATAATACAAATTTGCTAAGGGAAACAAAATTGCTTTTTTTTTTCCCTGAAACTATTTTTAATTTTAAGTATTTTTTATAAAAAAAACCCAAACTTTAATAAAGGGGGTAACACTTACCCGCCCCAACTTTCTCCCAATTTAAGGGACAAAACTTTTTTTACCCCAAACTAGGCCCCCATTATTACACCTTTTAACCAACCCCACCCCCCACCCAATAACCCCAAAACCCCCACCAACCCCAAACAGGGATTACCCACTTGACCAAAAATCTTTTTTGTTACCCAACTTCACCACCCAAAAAAAAAACCGGAATTTATTTTGATTTGTTATTTTATGTTCAGCCTTTAAAATTTTTTGCCTCCCAAAGTGCATAAGGGTAAAATTTGATTTTATCTCCATTAATGGGCCCCTCAGGGCAATTGAGCCCTCAAAGCCATTTTTTAAAGGGGGGGGCCCTTTCCAAAGCATTTGATTGGGGGCCCCTTTCAGGGGCAAATTAATGGGGGGCCTCCAAGCCCTTGGATGGGCCCTCTTTTTTCCCAAAAAAACGTGGGGGGAAAGGATTTTCATTTCTTTTTTCATTTTTGAAAACTCCCATCCTTGTGGACTGGGGGAAACGTTCCATTCCTTTGGGGATTTTTACGCAAAATTTTTTCTAATTAATTTTGATTGATTTTCAAAAAATAAAGGGGGAAAAATTTTCCATTCTTTTTTGGATTTCTTTTTTCCCATTTTTCTTCTTTTTTAAAAAAAAACCCCTTTAACAATTTTTTTCCAAAGGGGAAAGCATTTGGTTTTAAATATTAAAAATGGGTTTTTTCTTTTTTCCCTAAGTTTAAATTTTTTTTTAAGCGTTTCTTAGTTTTGCTTGTTTCAGGCCTCCCATTGAAAATTTTTTTTTTTTTTTTCTTTCCGTTTTCCGCGTTGGAAAAAAAAGGAAAACCCCCGCGCCGAACCCGCAACCCCCGGCAAAAGGGTGCGGGGGGGGGGGGGGAAAAAAACACCCCACAAAACCCGGTTTTTTCCCCCGGGGCCCCCGGGGCCCCGCGTTTCCCCCCCCGCTGCCTTTTTTTTTCCCCGGGAGGCCGGGCCGGGCGTTGCGCCCGGGGGCAGGCCGGCCCCAAAATATTTTCCCCGGCGTTTAAAAATAAAAAAACCCCCGCCGGGCCCCGGCGTGGCTCGCCCCCGGGCAAGGGCGGGGGCCCCCAATTTTATTTCCCCCCCGCGTTACCCGTTTTTGCCCCGGGGGGGGCCCCCCCGGGCGTTTTTGCGGGGGGGCCCCCCGGGCCAAGGGGGGGCCCCCCCGGCCCAATATTTTTCCCCCGTACCGAATGGAAAAAATGTTAAAAAACATATTTATTATTATTAATTTTATATAATATTTAAAATTTATTATATTAATAAAATTATATATATATGAGAGTTTATATTTATTAAAATTAATATATAATAATTAATAATATTAATTATTATAATAAATTATATATTAATCTGTTATATTGTGTATTAATTTAATTAGTGGAATACTTAATTTGAGAAAGAACTTTCATTTGAAAACGTTTCATTTTTTCATTTTTTTTCACTTCACCCCAACTTAAAAACCCATTTTTCCAAAGGGGGAAAATTTTTTTTTTTTTTTCTTTTCCCCAAAAAAAATTTTCTTTTTACTTTGGAGGATATATTTTTTCCAATTTTATTTTTTTTTCCACAATAAACTTAGACAAAACCATTTTATTTTAAAAAAAACATTTTTTTTCCCGCTCGGGGGAGAAAAAACTAAAAAAAAAAATTTTGTTAAAATGTCAAATTTTTAACAGGAAAAACTTCCCGTCATTTATCATTTTTTCAAAAAACAACCAAAAAACAATAACAATGCCTATCACTACTATTTCTTTTATAAAATTTATTCGTTGTACGTAAATAAAAAAACTTTTTTTTAATTTTTTATTAAAATTTTTTTAAAAAAAAAAGATTATCAGTATCGGCTAGAGATAAAAAAAAATCCGCGCTAAACACCACGTATTAACGACTCTCACTATTGGAGAGGTCAGCCTCGGCTTGTACTATAACGTACGCACGCGTGTTTTTGTGAGAGAACACTCTTACTCTGTAGCTGTAAAACCCAGCACACTCTACGAAATTCTCTTCAATAAAGCAAAACTGATCCATGATAATCCCATCATACACACAAAGATTTTGATTTCCTCTCTCCTCACCGCTAGTCACAAATTATTATAGCACATATCTATAACTAATAGTCACCAGGTACACAGACTCCTTTTAAAAAAAGCAGTAAATTTTTCAAAGTAAAAAAAATTTTCAAATTAGAGCATATTCCCAAAACTAACCCCCCACCCCCCAAAAGGGGGGGGGGATTTTTAAGGGATGAGGGGGGCCTTTTGTTTTTTACTGGGCCTCTTTTAAAAACTTTGGCTTTAAAAAAAAAAAAACCCCTCATTAAAATTTTCAAATGTAATTTAAAACGTCATGTTTTTTTGTAGTTTAGCAGTTTTTAAAAAACCCTTTTCATTCCAACTGATAAAAGATTCACTACATAGTGTATCTTAAACAAAAAGAAACAGTTTAATTCTATATCCGATCTAAAAATTCAAAAGTTAAAATTTGACCCACTTGAAACCCTATGAATTTCATCAACCCTTAAAAAAAACAAAAACCAATTAGTTTTTTTAAATAATGTTGCCCTTAAACTGCTTAAACTGGGGGAAATTCTTCGTGAAAACTCTCATAGAAACAAGTTCTATAACTCTTCTTTGCTTTTAAAACTTTCTTGGTTACTCTGGGCTTTACTTCTTGGCGTTTACTCTATTTTTTCTTTTGCGTTACTTTGACCCTTTTTAAAAAAAAACCTTTTTTTTTTTTCTGCGGGGGCTTTTAACTGCTTTTTAACTTATCTTGATTTTTTATATTGAGAATTTTAGATGAAATCATCTAGAAGATAAAGTGTATATGCATTAGTCATAATCTATTTATTAAAAAAAATTCGCCATTATGTTTTTTTTTTATTTGATTTTTAATTGACTGTTTTAATGTAGTATTTCCATTTTTTTTTTCATTTTATTAATTTCATAAATTTTTATTATTTTTTTATTTGTTTTTTTATACGGTTTAAATTATTAATTTATTGAAAAAACTATAGAGTAAATATTTGAAAGATTGTTATTTTTAATTTATTTAGGAACCCCAACCACCCCACCCCCCCCCCCCCCCACACCCAAAAAAGCACTCGTTGCACATAGTAGCCGTGCGCCACACCCACCCCCCCCCAAAACCCCCAAAAACCCCCCCAACCTATGCACAAAAACCAAAACCAAAAACACACACCCCCCCAAAAAAATCAATAGAGGAAGCCTAAATATAAAGAATACCAAAAGACAAATGTTTTCACCAAATTGGTTTCCCAATAACAATCCTATTTACAAAAAAAACTTAACAATTTTCCCCATATTTTGGGGGGTTTTCGTTCCCAAAAATAGATTCTCTTGACTATCTTTCCGACTTATCGTTTAGGCAAATACTAAAACGCAATTATGTAAGGTACTTTATAAAAACAAAAAAAAAAAACCCAACCCGGGGCCTAAGGATTTTTTAAAAAACTTTTTGAGGACAATTTTTTTTTTTTGCCCACCCCCCCCCCTCGGATTTTTACTTTTTTTTAACCAAATTCCCCAACCCCAACAAAAAAAAACAAAAGATTTTTTTTTAACTCTCTCACCCATCCTCCCATAGATTTAACACTTTTTACACCCAACGGCAGATTTTACTTAAACCCCCCCCAAAACTTTCCCACCCAACGGATTTAACTTACATCTTTTCACCCCCACCCACAGGAAATTTAACTTTTACCCCACTTTTTCCACCACCAGATTTTTAAACTTTACCCCACTCCCACCCACCAAAACCCAGATTTTAAAAACGTTGACCAACCCCCAATCCGACAGGATTTTTACTTTTTACAAAACAAAAAACCCACCAGACATTCACCATTAATATCATCCTCCAACCCCCAACCCCCCCACAGACTCAACCCCACCACCCCAAACACCCCCCCAAAAAAACCACAACCCCAACGCCCAAACCCCCCGAAAATAGAAAATAAGACTTTTTTAAAACAAAAACCAAATTTCTAACAATAAGATATTAAATTTTACCATATACAGTAAAAAAACAAAAAACAAATTTTTTATGGGTTTTTAAATTTAAACCCACCCCGTAAACATTTATTTACCGTCGAATTTTGCAAAAAATTATAAACTTAAAAAAAAAAAAATTATTTTTTCAAAAGGTTTTCTTTTTAAAAAAACTTTTTTCCTATTTAATTTTACAAAAAAAAAATCCCAAATTTTTATTAATTTTCTTTGGGTAAAACCAAAAAAAAAGAATTTTTATTTATTTTAAAAAAACAACTTCTTAAAAATTATTCTTCTATTCCGATCTTGAACCTTTTCGTTTATTGAATTGATCTTCTCAAAAGGGTTTTTAAAAATTTAAGCTTTTAAAATAAAGTTTTTTGGGGGAAATTTTTTTTTGATGTAAAAACAAAAACAATTTATATTCAGTTACCCATTGTTTTTTAAAAAAAAAAGGGGCAAAATTTTTTTAAAAACAATCAAGTTTCGAGCTCGTATCAAGAATTCACAGGTTAAGGGGCCCCATCTAGGGCAACCCCTTTCTACCACCCCCCCCAAAAAAAAAAAGGATTTTTTATGGCCCCCCCCAACCCCGTTTTGTTTTCTTAATTGGGAAACTAATTGGGGCTTTTACCCCCATTTTCATTTTTTTTCTTTTAACCCCCCACAACGATAAATTACAGGGGTATTAAAAAATAAGAAAAAAAACCAAAAGATTTAAAAGTTTTTCTTTCCCTTCTTTGCTTAATACATAAAAAAAACAATGTATTCTTTTTTTTTAAAAAAAAAAAATTTCTTTTTTCTGGAAACAGTTCCACTTTATTTTGAACAAAAAAAAAAAAACTCAAATTTTTTAAATTCTAAAGTTTTGAACCAATTTTTATATTTAAAATTTTTCCCCCCCCTCTATTTGTTAAACTAATAAAAATATTTTTTTTCCCAAAAAGGGTTTTTTTTTTTAAAAAAAATTAAATTTCCGGATTTCTTTATTAATTATTATTATTTATTTCTAATGTATTACCATTGGGGGACAAATTCGCATCCCCAAACGGAGGGAGGGAAAACAACAAAACAAAAACCCGCCCCAAAAACCCCCCCCCCCAAAACTCCTTTAAAAACAGATACCGGAAAAAAAAAAAAAATAAAAAAAACGGGGGGGGGGGGGGGGAACCTTTTGGGACCTCCTTGCTTCTTGTGTAAATCGGGGTGTCAAATAAAACTAACTTTAGTTTCAAAAAAAAATTTTAGGGGGATTAAAAAATTTTCCTTTTTTTTGTAATGACTTGGGGTTGGGGATTTTTTTTTTAGGGGGGCCTTTCTTTTTAAATTTTTATTTTTCCCGGTCAAAAATTAATAAATTTTTTTTTTCCACACTGGGGGAAACCACTTTTACTCTGGTTTAAAAAAAATTGACTGTGGTTCAGGAGGACAGTTTTCAAGCCCCCTCAATTGAGCTAAAAAATTTTTCAGGTCTATTAAATTTAAGGAGGATTAGGCCCCCCTTTTTTTTGTTATTCGCTGAATTTTAAAAAAAGGGGGGGCCTTTTAAATTTTTTTTTTAAACTAAGGGGTACCCCCCAAAAAAAAGTTAATTTCCCAAAGTTTATTAATAAAATGGAAAAAAAAAAGGGAAAACAAATTTTTTTTGCAATCTTTAATTATTTAATTTTATCAAACATAATTTCCAAAAAACTTTGGAAAAAACATGATTGGGGGAATCGGTTAAAGGGATTTTTTTCCTTTTAAGGGGGGGGGGGGGGTTATACAGAAGAAAATTTTTGTTTTAACTTCTTTGTGGTGTGGGGGAACTGAACAGTTAAATTTTTATGCCCTTAAATTCCTCCATAAAAATTTAGTATTCCTTTTTTTCGAGTGAAATTTGGGGTCGAAGGGGGAAATTAAATTTTTTTATTTTCGTCTTTTTGAAAATTTAACTTTCCATTTTGCTATAAAAAAAAAATCGAAAAATGTTATTTTAAAAAAATCGTAAGTAAAGGGAATAAAAATAGTATTTAAGAAATTAGATTAGTTTGTTTAAAAAAAAAAACTTTACTATTTTTGATTGAAAGAAAAATTTTAAAATATTAATCATTTATGGTGTACGAATTTAATTTATTTATTATTAAAATTTAAATATTTTGTCACAAAACATTCTATTTAACTCACACTTTGAGTATTTAGATAAAAATTTATATTTAATTATAATAAAATATTTTTATATTATTAAATATTATTATTTAAATATTTTTATAATATTATAATATAATTTATAATAGTAATATAATACACAGTAATTAATTATTTATAAAAAAAAAAACAATTTATAAAGTGTTAATTAAAAAATTAAAATTTTAAATATTAAAGAATGTGTTTTTTTAAAAAATTATTTTTAACCAAAAAATTTGAATTTGTTTTACTTAATTATTTTGAATGGGGTTTACATTAAAAATTTATTTTGTTAAAATTAGCCCGTGGGGGAGGGGGGGAATTAATTTTTAATATTCCACTAATAAATCAACCTTTCCCTACTTTAACATTTTTTTTTTTTTAACCCCAACCTTTTTTAATGTTATTTATGTAAATTGTATTTTATATTAAATACCTCAGCCGAAGCTTTGCTTTCCTTTTGGAAACTATTGCTAAACTATTTTATTATTCCTTTTATGTCTGGATTGTATTTATAAGTTGTTTTGCACAAAAGTTACTAGTGGGCTAACCTTTAAGGTAAAAAGAAAAAAAACCAACAATTTACTAAAAAAAAAGTTTTTTTCCCTTCTCTTTCCGGGAAAATTTTTGAGTTTAAATAATTTTTACATTTTTCTGGGGGTTTTTTTTTTTTCCACCCTTGCAATTAAAAATTTACTTTTTCTGTCCAAATTTGTTTTTTTTAAGGATAAAAAAAATTTCACAATTTTCTTTCTTCCGGTCTATAATATAAGCAAATCTTTACAAAATTACCAAGCAGTTTGAATACGATTTATTTTGGAAAAAACCCGGTAGGGGGGGATTTTTTTCATCCGAAATTTTTCAGGAGGAGCATAAAAGGCAGGATCTATTTTGGGGATATAAAAACATAATTTTGTAATTTGGAAATTTACAATTTCAAGGGGTAAAATAAAGGGATACAAAAAAAAAAACCAAAAAAAAAACATAAATGGGGGTTTTTTTTTTTTTCTTTTTTCTTTCCCCAGCTTTGGCCATGAAACCCCATCTTCCCGGGGGCGCTTTTACCGTAAAACCCTCTAAAACAAGTTTTTATTTGTCGAGGTTTGGGGCGGGGGTTTTTGTGGGGCCTGGAAAAAAATGGTTTAGAAAAAAAATTCCCAAAAAATTTTGGATTTTGTAGGTTAAAATTGTAAGGGGCGTGGTTTTTTTTTCAATTAAATTTTTCTCTCCCCCATAATTCTTAAAACTTTTCCAAAACTTTGATTTAGGGTTTTGATGTTTTGTTATTTTTTAAAAAATTGGGCTTTTTAAGGGAGGTTAAGTTGCCTTATTCCGCCCGGCTTTGGGTTTTTTTTCTTTCCCGCAACAAAAAAAAACAGGGTTTTTTTAAATTTAATAAAAAAACTTGTTTTTTCGGGTTTCCAGTTTTTTAAAAGCCCCAAGAGGGGCTTTGGTTAAAAAGAAAGTTTATTTTCTGTTTTAATTAGCCTTTAATTTTCCTTTTTTCAAGTTGTTTTTCTTATTTGAATTATTTAAAAAAAAAATTTATAAAGAAAAAAAAAACTTCCCTTTTCTGGGGGAAAAACCTCCATGGGAAAAAAAAATTACCGCTTTTGGTTTTATATAACAAGGGAGGGGGTATTGGGGGTTGGGCCCCCACACTTTGGAAAAAAAAAAAAAATTTTTCAAAAATTTCCCATTCGGGGTTTTTTTTTTATTTTTATTTTAAGGAATTGAAAAAACCCTTAAAAACCCAACCAGGGAAAGATTTTTTTTCCTTTGATTTTTTTTTTTTTTTCCCCCCCCCACCCTTCCCATCTTTAAATTTGTTCCTTTTTGTATTGAGGGGGTAATAGCTTTGGCTCAAATTGACGCACGTCGCTCAGGGATCGAGAACTTTAGTTGGAAAAAAAAATAACGTTCTACGAAGGGATCCTTCTTTATTTAAACCCAAAATTTGAAAGTGTTAATTTAGAACTCACAGGCTGGGTTTTTTTAAGGCGGTATCGATCCATAACGCCTTGGAATGGATTTTTTTAAAATGCCTGCGGGGGTCTTC
The DNA here is from genome assembly GCA_015478945.1 of Trachelipus rathkii. Classification (NCBI taxonomy): domain Eukaryota; kingdom Metazoa; phylum Arthropoda; class Malacostraca; order Isopoda; family Trachelipodidae; genus Trachelipus; species Trachelipus rathkii. The sequence continues at coordinate 6,410 of JABUQX010082348.1, read as the reverse complement.
CATTGCAGAAGGAGAAACCCTTGAATGCGTGCGGGCCAAATATACCCTTCCCATATAAATTTTGTTCTATTGTTTCCCCAATCCCCCACCCAGAATTAAGGGGTTCCAAAAGAATATTCGCAGTAACATGCCATGTTTTTTTCAAACCTAAAAAAGCAAAAACCATAAGATTTTTTTTTCCCTTTTCCGAAACCCCCCCAATCTTTGTTTCCCCACCAAATAGCCATGCTGTGTTCTGTGCTTTTTTCCCCATAGATTTAGAAGGGCCGGTAATTTACACTTCCGTTTCCAACTTCCCCAACCCCCCAGAAAGAAAAGGGGAAAAAAAAACAAATTTTTCCCCTTTTTTTTCTTGTACCCTATGTTCTTTTAAAAAGGATTTTTTCTTCACGAACCGATCCCCCCATTTTTTTTTTTTTTTTTTCATGTTTTCCATATTTATGGAAATATAATTTTATAAAAATTTTAATTAAATTAAAAAATTTTGGATTTCTCGGAAATATTTCTTTTCTTTAGTAAAAGTGAATATTAAACCTTTGGGGGAACCAGTAAATAGGGCTTAAATTTCAAAAAGGGGCCTGCGGATTAACCCAAAAAAAAAAGGGTTTATCCCCTAAAAAAAAATTTTATTTACCTAAAATTTTAGGCCTTTACCCGTAGTTATTGCGCACCCAACAAATTTTTAAAAACCAAGGAAAAAAAGGTCAGTTGGAAGAAAATAATTTTAAAATTTTTGGGACCGGGGGGAAATTTAGGGGCCTAAAAAATTTTTCGGGGCCCCCCGGGGTAACCAAAAAAGGGGGGATTTATTTTCCCTAAATTTTTCAAAATATTTAAAACAAACAAAACAAAAAGGAATGTAAAGCAGTATTATTTTTCCAAAAAAAACCCACCCCATTTTTTACAGGGAGGAAGAGGGGGGTTTTTTCAGGCGGGGTTCCAAGTTTCCGGTATCTTGGTTTAAGGAGTTGGTTTGGTTTGTTTGTGTTTGTTTTCTTCATTTATAGGTAAAAAATTTGGGTTCCCCAAATTTGTAAAACATTTTAAGATTTTTAATTTTAATTTTTTAATTAAATTAATATAAAAAAAAAAAAAAAAAAAATGCCATTCCGAATTATTTAAAAAAAACTTTTGGGAAAAAAAATATTTTTTGTTTAAAACCATTCGAGACAATAGGGGAATTAATAAAGGTAAAAAAGATGAGGAAAATAAATTTGTATTTTTTTAAAAGCTTTTAAGGAAAACTTTAAAAGAAAGAAAATGATAATTAAAAAAAAAAAAAAAACATTTTATTTTTTAAAGCAAAATAAAGGGGAAACTATTTTTGTTTTATTTTTGTTATTTAAATTTAAATTTTACCCAATGGGGGTTTTTTATAAAGGGGGATTTAATGTAAAAAAAAAGCCCAAGTAATTTTCCAAAAATAGAAACAAAAAAAAACCCCGTGGGGCATAAGGCCCGTGGGGTTTTGTTTAGGAGAAGGGGGGGGTTGTAAGGGGGCCCTAAAAACCTTGCTTTTTTGAAATTTTTTTAAAAAAACTGACCGGAAACTGTATACAACTTTGGACGGTAAAAATAATTTGGTTTTTTTAAAATAAAAAAATTTTTTCCCGTAAAAATTTTTTTTAGTTAAATAAGTTAGAAATTTAACGACTGGATTGAAAATTAAGAAAAACTTAATTATGAAAAACAAAAAAAAAAGTATTTAACAAGTTATAATAAAAAAATTTTTTATTTTTTTTTTTCAAAAAAAAGATAAAAATTGATGTTTGAACTTAGTAGTAAAAAAAAAGAGGGAAGATTTTAAGGGGAAAAAACTTTTTTTTGAAAAAAAATCAAAAATTTTTCGTTTAATGAATATTCATTATGTTTTTAAAAAAATTTAAAAAAAAAACATTTTAAATGGTCTTTATCCTTTATATATAATTAAATGCATTATTATGTTTGAAAAAAAGTGGAAAAGTTGTTGGGCCCGGTTGGGCCGTCTGTTGTGTGGTTGGTTGTTGTTTGGTGTTTGTGTTGTGTGTTGTTTTGTTGTGTGTTGTGGGTAAAAAGGGAAAATCTGTGTTTGGAGTTGTAAAAGTTTAAAATCTGTTGTGGTAAAAGTGTTAAAAATTTTCTTTGTTTGTTTTTGTGTGTTAGTGTAAAATTTCTTGTTTTGTTTAATTAGGAGTGTAAAAAAAGTAAAAACAATTTTTCTTTTTTGTTGTTTGAGGTTGGTAGGAGCACAAGAGCCTGTGGTGGGGAATGGGGTAAGTAAAAATTTTTTTTTCTGTGTGAGTGTTTAAAGTTTAAAATTCTGCCCGTGTTTGTTAAGTAAAAAAAAATTCTGTAGAGTTGTTTAAGTTTTTTTTTTTTTTAAAAAATTTCTGGTGTTGTGAAAGGTGTAGGGTAATTTCTGGGTTGTGAAAGGTTTGTAAAAAAAGTTTTAAATCTGGCCCGTGTAAGTTAAAGGTAAAAAAATCCTGTTGTTGTGAGTTGTAAGTGTTTAAAAAAATGGTAAGTTGGGTTCTGTCTTTAATGGGTAAATGTTTAAAAGTGGGGTCCAAAGTTGAACAATGTTGTGATAAGGTGGGGGTTTTTTTTTTTCATTAAAAAGTTGGCAAATTTTGTTGGTTTTTGTATTTTAAGTGTAAATAATTGTTGTTTGTTGTGTGGGTGTGTTTTGTGTTTTTTTTGTTTTGGTGGTTTGGTGTGGTTGTTTTTTTGTGGTGTTTTTTGTGTTTTTTCTAAAAATTTAATTAAATTTTTTTAACAAACTTTTGATTTTTATTTGAAAGTTTAAAATAAAAAAAACCCCCACTTTTTAACGAAAAAAAAAAAAAATTAAATAATGAAACATTATAGAAAAAATTTTTTTTCGTAAAAAATTATTACAAAGATAATGGACTATAAAAAAAAAAAAAAAAAGAACTTAAAAATAAGCAAAATAAGTAAAAAAAAAAAAAAAAAAAAACATTAAATGTTTTAATAAAAAGAGAGATCTGCTATAAGGCATGATTAAAAAGGTTAGTTTTTAAAAAAAAAAAACATAAATGAGGGTTTAAAAAAAACAGTTTCTAAAAAGGGGGGCAGGGGAAGGAAGTTAAAAAAAAGCAGTAAAGCCAGAAAGTTAAAAGGCAGTTTAAAAACACAGCAAGGAAAAAAAAAAGTTTTCTTTAAAAAAGACAATTAAAAAAGGAAAAAAAGGGGAAAAGAAAGTAAAAAAGGGAGGGCAGGGTTTTTTTGTTAAAACCATGGCATTATAAAATCTTTCAGGTAGGGTGATGTTTTTTAAAAAAAAAAAAACAAAAAAGGGCAAAAATTTAAAAATTTTTTTCCCCCCCCCCCCCCCATTGCTGGTTCGTTTTAATTCTTCCCATCTTTTTCATTTACTTGATTTGTAACCTGGCCCTTTTTTAAGGTATTTAATTGTTAATAAAAAAATTATGAGTTAAGAGGCAGCTAAACAACCCTGAGCGATATGAAAAGTTTTTTGTAAAAAGCCAAAGGTTTTAAAAGAACAGCATGGCAGTTTATAAAGCAGTATAAAAAAAAAAAAAACCATTTGAGTTAAAAAAAGCAGTTGTAACAAACAAGGTTTAAAAAATTCCAAAAAATTTCGATGTATACCTAATTCCCCCCCCCCCCCCCCCCTTTAGTTGGTGTTTCCCTTAAAAAAAAACCCCCTTAATTGCCTTTTTTAAATTAATTTAAACTGGCTTTTTAAGTGGCTTTTTTTTAATGGTTAAAAATTGTTTTTTAGGGTTTTAAAAGAAAAATTTTAAAGTAACGAAAAATTGGAGTAAAAAATTAAAAAAAATGATTTATTATTTTTAATCCCAAGGGGGGGAAAACCCCCACCTCGGGGATTTTTTTTATATTTTTTTTCTTTTTTTTTAACAAACTCCAAAGACATGTATTAATAAAAAAACTTGGTACAGTGTTTTGGCTAAAAAAAAGGATTAAAAGTTAAAAAAAGTTTTATTTTAAGAGAAAAAATTAAATGTAATTTAAAAATTGTTTATTTTTTATTGTGGTTTTGAAAAATCTAATGTTATGTTAGTTTAATGAAGTTTTTTTTTTTTTTTTTTTTACCAAGTTTTAGGTCTTCCTCCTAAAACAAAAATTGTTTTGTTTTAAATTAAAAAAAAAAAAAATTTCAGTTAATGAAAATTTAAAAAAAAATTGGGGGGAAGGGACTTTTTCTTTGGTATTATATCTCTCTTGGGGGAAAAAAGGAAATTGTTTTTCTTTTTAACAAAATTTTGTTTTAAGTGAAATAAAAAAATGGAAATGGATTTTTTTAATTGTTAATATTAAAATAAATATATATTATAATTTATTTTAATAATATTAATTAATAAATAATAAAAAAAAATTAATTATATATTTTAATTAATTATATTTATTTTAATAATATATATAATTGTCTATAATAATTTTTAATATAATGCTTGATTGTAGTATTTCTATTATAAAATATTATTAATAATATTATATAAGTAATAAATATAAATATTATAATTATATATTAAATATAAATATAAATATATTTTTTTTTTTTCATTTCGTTTGGCATAAATCAAATTTTGGGCCGCCTGGGGGGGGGGCGGGGGCCCGGGGGCCAACCGGGCGGGGGCGGGGAAAACCGGGTAACGCGGGGGATTATGGGGGGCGGGGGGCCCCTCTCGCGGCCGGGATGGGGGGAACCGACACCAAAAACGGGGCGGGCCGGGGGGGGCGGAGTGTCACCGGGCGGGGAGAAAATATGTGCGCCTTTTTTGGGCGGGGGAGGCCCCCCCCCCACCCCCGCGGGGCCGGGGGCGGGGGGGGAAAAAGGGGCCCGGCAGGGGGAGGGGAACCCCGGCCCGGGGGGGGCGGAGCGGGAAAAACAAAAAAAACCCCCCCCGGGGGCGGTTTTTTCTGGTTCGCAAACCCCTTTGCGGGTTTTGCGGGGGGGTTTTCGGCGGGATTTCTCCCACCCCCGGCGGGGGGGGGGAAGAAAGGAATTCTTTTTGTCACAGATCTTGGGCGGGGGGGCCGGAAAACAAAAAAAAACCTTGGATTTTTGGGGGGCCCCACCCGCTTTCATGAAGCTAGGGGGGCAAAAAAGAGACCCAAATTTTTTTATACATAAAACTTTTTGTATCTTTTGATTGCGGGTTTTTTGTATTTAGCACGGTAGGGGAAAGGATGTGGACGAAAAGGCCCCAAATTTTCAAAAAGGATGATTTCAATTTTTTCAAAAAAAAAGGGCCATGAATCGAAGTTTTTTTTCCGAATTATAAAAAAAATATATAGGGGCCATGTAATTTCCAAAAGGGGATTGGAAGAATAAATCATAGAAAATGGGAGGATTTTTTTTTTTTTTTTTCCACTATGAATATTTGGAAAAACCTTCAAAAGGGGTTTGGGACAAAGGCAAAATCCCAATGCCGTTTTTTGAAGGGCCATTTTATAGTGAGGGCCAAAATTTTTCCAAAATGCTAATTTTGGAGGGGGCATAAAATGTGTTTTGGGGGGCAGACTGACCAGGCTTTTTTTTTTCCCCAGACTCCTAGACATTTGGATTTGTAGTTCCGTAAGCAATTTTTTCTCCCTAAAATACTTTTATGACGGGGGGATATGGCTATGGAAAGCGGGGGCATCAAAAAAAAAAAATCAATTTTCTCGGAAAATTTCAACTAGGTATTTAGGGTGTAAAGTTTAATTTTTTCTTTGTGGGTTTTGTGATGGTGGTGTGTGGGTTGGGTTAAGGTGACATTAAATGGGGGCTAGGTAAAAGTGTTATTCTTATATGGAAGGGGAGTGTTAAAGTGGCTTATCTTATTTACAAGGGTTTGTTTAAAAAACTAAAAGGGGTTCTGGCTAAACCCTTTTCAATGATTGTTAAGGGGGGGAGGGGGGGTGGGGGGGGGCATTTTCTTGGAGTATGTAAAATTTAATAACAAAACCCCTTTTTTTCGATGCCCGTGTCCATAAATCTTATTAGCAAAAAAAACCCTTTACATTCAACCCTAGGGGGGTAAGGACCCCACCCCCCAAATATTGTAGGGGCGGCTTATATTTTTCTCGTTTTCTTTTTTTTTTCAAGGCGGGGAGGCGGGGGAGGCCTAGGAAAAAAAAAGGGGCCTTGAAAAAAAAAAAAAAAAGTTAGGCCACTTACCACAACCTTTTATTAGGCCCCACAATGCCGGTAACATTGTCGTCACAATTCACAACGGTTTTCCGCAAAACTTTTAAAACCTTTGGGCCCAAAAAACTTTATATTTGGGGGGGGGCCAAAACCCTTCCACCTTTGGGCCAAACTCAAAATTTGGGGCCACAACTCACTTGGGGCCAAACATTCATCCACATTGTTGAGGGGAGGGCAAAACTTTCCATGGGCAAAAAAAACTTTTTTTTTTTTCTCCAATTTTTTGCGTTTG
>JABUQX010082347.1:32500-37500 GCA_015478945.1 Trachelipus rathkii | reverse complement strand
TTGTGTGTAAGGTAATGTGTGAGTGTGAGTAAATCTGTGTAAGTAAATTGTGTGTGGCTGTGTCTAAGTGTAACTGTAAGTTCTATGGTAAATGTAGAGTGTCATTAGTTGCGATGTGTGTATAAGTGTCATTACGGAAATGGTGATATAAGTGTAGTGTGTGTGTGATATGTGTGTGTGTGTGTGACAATGTGTGTGTGTGTGGTGGGTGTGTGCGGGTGATGTATGTGTGTTTCTAATATAATAATAACAATAGGCATGAAGTAAATAACACTAAGATAATAATAAAAATAATAAAAATTAGAATAATAATAAAATTAAAATAATAAATTAAAAAAATGAAAAAGAATAAAATAAAAAGTATTAAAACAAATCAAATATAAAAGTAAAATAATAAAAATAAAATAAAAGAATAAAAATAAAAAGATTTAAACAAAATAAAATAATAAAAGTAAAAATATAAAAATAAGAATATAAAAGAATTAGATAGGTAAAATCATTGTAACAAAAGAACCACACAAATAATAACAAAAAGAAATAAAAGTATTAAAAACAACAATAAACATGTAATGTTATATAAATATATGATTTAAAGCGAGTAAACAGAACATGTAAAACAAGTTAAAGCAGAAAGTTAAAACAGTAAAGCAGAAAGTTAAAGCAGTAAAGCAGAAAGTTAAAGCAGTAAAGCAGAAAGTTAAAGCAGTAAAGCAGTAAAACAAATGCATACTAATCCCCCCTTTGGTGTTAGCATCAGCTCTATTGATTTACTGATTTACTGCTTTAAGGTATGTAATGTTAATAAATATATGAGTTAAAGCAGTAAACATATAAGTTAAAGCAGTAAAACATGAGTTTAAAGCGTAAACATGATGTTAAAAGCAGTAAAGCAGTTAAAACAAAGGTACATAATCCCCCCCTGGTGTTAGGTCACACCTCTATTGTACTATTTTACTGCTTAAAGGTATTGTAATGTTAATAAATATGTGCGTTAAAGCAGTAAAACAATAAGTTAAAAGACAGTAAAAATGAGTAAAAGCATAAAACATAGTTAAAGCAGTAAAGCAGTAAAACAAGCATTACTAATCCCTCTGGTGTTAGGTAACACCTCTATGATTTACCTATTACTGCTTTAAGATTAGATGTCTAATGTTTTTAAGAAAATTCGTACAGTTGTAGTAAAATAAAAATGCTAAGTATATTACAGGCACTCTGTGTTTTTCTTCTTACATAACAATTTTTAAAAATTTGTAAATTAAAGAAGTATTAAGTAAAAAGTATTAAGTTAAAATAATGTTAATAAATATGATGTGGTTTTAATGAATTGAGTCTGAAGGTTACAGTTTTAGATTTCGCGAAAGTTTTATTAAAAAATGACTTAGATGAAATAAATGAAAAGACAAACAAAATGTGAGCTTCGAGTGTCGTGAGTGTTAAGTGTAAGTGTACCTGTTGCTGTAAGAGTGGTAAGTGTTATATGGCTAGTGTAAGTCTGCGTATGCGCGAGTGTAAGTGGCTTATACAGTGTTATAAAAAATAACTAACTCATAGTAGAAGCATCTTCTAGCCGAATTGTATGTACACCATTTCGGTGCCTTCCCTTATGTCACTATGGGTAAGACACCCATATTAGGGCTATCCTAGGCTCAGGAGGCTAGAAAAGGCTTGAAAAGTGGCACTCAGTTGGACTATGTGGCCACTCATTGGCACTAGTGCTGGCACTCACTGGCAATCATGGCACTCCACTTGGCACTCATTGCACTCATGGCACTCACTGGGCACTCACCTGGCACTCACCTGCACTCATCTAAAACTCATAGAACACTAATAGAAAATCACTAGATACTTCTTACGGTGATTTGGAACCATCAAGGCCATCAAGTTAGCGTGGGTCAAATTGACCCATGGTATATGGCAGGGGCAGGCTGAAAATATCTATGGTCAACAAGTTAAGACATCAAGTGTGTAGAGGGCACGTGTAGGCTAGGTGAATAGGTTGTACGCTGTTGAAGTTAGGTATAGGTGTACGTTAGGTGAAGGTTGGGTGGAGGCTAGGTGGTAGGGTAGGAGGCTAGGTGAGGCTGGGGTGGAGGCTAGTGTAGGTGTAGGCAGGTTAGGTTAGGTTAGGTATTAGGTTAGGTTGTTAGGTTGTTAGGTTAGGTTAGGTTAGTTAGTTAGGTTAGTTGTAGGTTAGCGTTAGGTAGGACTGTTAGGTTAGGTTAGGTTAGTTAGGTTAGGCTAGGTTAGGGTTAGGTTAGCTGGTTAGGTTAGGTTAGGTTAGGTAGTTAGGTTAGGTTAGTTAGGGTTAGGTTTAGGCTAGTTAGGCGTTAGGTTTGTTAGGTGTAGGCATGTGTTTAGCTGGGTGGTAGGCTGGGTGTAGCTATGTGGAGGGGGGTATGCTAATGTGGAGGGGTTGAGGTTGAGGCTATATGGAGGCTAGGTGTGGGCTAGGTTGTGTGTGTGTGTATGTGCGCGCGGCGTGTAGATGTTACCGAAATATCCAAAAATTTAGGGGAAGCCCAAAGGTGGCCAAAATTAGGTGGCCAAGATTACCCATGGCATGACCAAGTTGGTGCGAAAAATTAGGGTGGGAGATTGTACAACGGTTGCTGACGCAACCGTTTGGCGCAACCCGTTCTTCGAAGGTTTGCAAAAAAATTACGGTTGCCGAAAAATTAGGGTTGCCAAAAAATTAAGGGTTCTCAAAAAAATTAGGGTGGGCCAAAATAGGGTTCTCAATAAATTAGGGTTCTCAAAAATAGGGTTTTCAAAAAATTAGGGTTCTCAAAAAATTAGGGTTCTTAACAAAAAATTAGGGTTGACCAAAAAGGTCAAGGCCCACAAAGGTCAAGGTCAAAAAGTCAAGGTCAGGTAAAAAATTTGCGCTCAAAAAAGGGTCAAGCCCAAAAAGGTCAAGCCTGGCCCAAAAAAAGGTCAAGGTCAAGCGTAAAAAATTGGCAAATGAGCTTGGGCTCCCAAAAAAGCCTTCAGGATATCGGTTCCTGGACCGCCGTGTCAAGGCCCAAAAAGGTCAAGCCCCCAAAAAGGTCAAGGAGCAGGTAAAAAAAAATTGGGCTCAAAGCCTTCAGTAGGTGCCTGGCGCTGTGGTCAAAGACAACACGGACCGGAGGAGAAAAGCACCTTACCTACTACGGCATTAGATGAGCAATTTAGCAGGGAATTAATGTCAAAGTTTAAAAGTAATGACAATGTATGTATTGTATGTAGTTAGTTTTTGTTTACTTTGACCAAATAACAGTTATGTAAAAGTGTTTTTTAAAAAGGCATCTCTTAATAATATATAATATATATATATTATATATATTATATTTATATACATTATATATATATGATATTATATATAATATATAAATAATAATATATATATATATATTATATATATATATATAATATATATATATTATATATATATAATATTTATATATATAATAATATATTAATATATATATATTATATATAATATATAGAAATATATATATATATAATATATATATATATAATATATATATATATATAATTATATATATATATATATCATATATATATATATAAATATATATATATATATATATATATATAGTATAATATATATATATATATATTATATAATATATAATATTAGGACCTTTAAGTAAACCATTGTCCTCAAAATAATTTAGTATTGGAAAGTTAGTAATAATTTTTTAGCAAAATTAAAATTAAAAATTCGATTTGCAAATAAAAGGAACTTACTTTTTTTTATTTTTGGAGCTTCAAATTATTTATTTGCCAATTCATTTTATTTAATTTTTATATATGATTATTATAAATATATATATATATATAATAATATATATATATATAATTATATTATATATATATATATATATATATATATAAATATATATATATATATTAATATAGTATTAGTATATTTTATATAATAGAGGTCAGATTTTTTTAATGCTTACAGTATGTAGCTAGAGAACGGCAGTCCTACAGTAAACAAATTATATATTGGAATCAGCCGAAAATTCTAAGGATGGGATTTAACTTATTTTTTGTTTTTTTTTTTGAAGTAATTTTTTTGTTTTTTAACTAAAGGGAATACCCTGGGTAAAACGCAAAGATGCAGGGAGTCGGGGGTCTCTCGGCCTCCGGGACGACGGGGGGGACTAAACCCCCTCCGGGGATGGTCTCCGGAAACCCCCGCTCTTTGGTCTTGGGGTGTCGCGGGGGTTCCTCCGGACCATCCCCTCGGGTATGGAAACATCCCCCCCTCTGTCCCCGTCGGCCGAGCCCCCTAAAAAAACTTAAAATTTTCCATAAAAAAAAACAAAATATTTCACCAAACTTTAGGGGGCTCGAGCCGACGGGGACAGAGGCGGGAACGTTTCAATACCCCGGAGGGAATGGTCGGAGGAACCCCCGCGACACCAAAGACAAAGAGGGGGGTTCCGAGACATCCCGGGGGGATTATCCCCCCGTCGTTCCACCGGGAGAGCCGAAGAGACCCCGATCCTGCATCTTTGCGGTTTACCCTAGGTATTTCCTTTAGTTAAAAAAAAAAAAAATTACTTAAAAAAAAAAAAAAAAAAAAAGGTAAATCCGCATCCTTAGAATTTTCGGCTGATTCAAAATATATAATTTGTTTAACTGTAGGACCTGCCGTCTTAGCTAATCTGTGAGCATTAAAAAAAGCTGTCACTATATATATATATAATCTAATATATAATATATATATTATATATAATATATATATATATATATAGATATATAATATAATATATTTATAATATATTATTATATATATATATATGTAAATAAAATAAATAAATTATAGATTGGTGAAGCTCTAAAATAAAGGAAATAATAATAATATTTTTCATTTTATATATTTTTTTTTTTTTAAAAAGGTTTTATATTGTTATTTATGACACATTAAAAATAATTTTCCAATTTGTACGATTTATCTATTTTCAGACGTCTCTAATATTGCT
>JABUQX010082347.1:0-15000 GCA_015478945.1 Trachelipus rathkii | reverse complement strand
TTAGTAATACGAATTTCACTAGGACGGAACACTCGAGCTAGATCAGCTGTAGAACACCAGGACAGAGTGATACTAGCTAGTATATCAGTTAGATCATAGCACTCCACGAAGGTGCAGGATCTGCTAGGAGATAAGTCTTAACTGTATGGTATATTAGCATATATATATGACCATCTTACATATATTATGTATAGTATGTAGCTCCCGAGAGAGATATTAGAGCGTGATTGTTATGGTGTGTAGCAATGTAACTTGACAAAGTATAGTATATAGATGAGCACACCACTACAACACACGAGAGGAGATCAGTAAATCAGATCATGGTAGGTGGGTGAGGTGGGTGGTGAGGTCGGCTGGTGACTTGATTAACGGGCTTACGGCTCCATCGCAATCGGATGACGACAGCCCACACGCGTTTTAAACGTTATCACTAAAAATTGAAAGAATTTAGTATAAACAAAATGTTTTAATCAAAGAGAAACAAAAAATAAGAATACCATAAATAATAAAATATACTTTGTGAGAGTACACACACACACCCCTAGTTAATTGAGTATAATGATAGAATAAGCTGAACAGATCAATTATATATATAGAGGATAGATAATAATAAATAAATAAAACTTTTAAAACAGAATGTATTTATGATAAAATAAGATGGGTTTTCAGATACAAAGGATGCGATACTTAAGACACAGATGACAGTGAATCAATAGATCGAATAGATCAATAGATAAATAATCAGATATATATGTTATGGGAGGCGGTGTTGTTTTAGAGTTTACTATCACTAGGCTTGACTGTAGGGTGTAAAACGCAGAATGTTTTTTACCTTTATAGAAATACCACTGCACGCATAAAATGAAAAGAAACTTTTAGATAACACAAAATGTTTTCATATGACAACAATCCGAAGAAGTCGGAATTATAGTTATATAGAGTAAGAGATGAATCGAGAGAGAGAGAATTTAAAAAAAATAATATGCAATGAAGACACACATATAACTGAGGAGAGATCGGTCAAGTATAGAGAGATAGAGAGCCCACGAAGCTAAATAACATTAACTATTTTATACACAATATAAATATAAAGAAGAATATAGATTAAAAAAATATTATGTAGCAACAGAGAAAAGGGAAGGGAGGGGGAGAAAAAGGGTGGGAATAAATATAAATTGATAGAGTGTAAGTGCAAGCCAGAGAGTAGAGCCATCGAGAGTAGGAGAGAGAGAGAGACAGTCATGTGATCAGTAAGTTAGTGTGATGTTTTGCCTGTAAATACTGATTAAGTAAGCGTGGTTTGTAATTATTGTGTGTGTGGTGTCTATTTAAAACACAAATACGATCAGGACACGAATTAGAGCGTAAAGTCTGAACGTAATTCAAAATATACACCAATTCTCTGATTTGAATAAAATTTGAGCTTACTTTGTTTTAGAACCTTCTTATGAAAAGTAAGTGTAATATTTACCGAACGACTATTCTAGCTATGTTTGACAGTCGAAAGTGTTCGTGCGTGTTATTGCTTTTTTGATATCTATGTCGAAATATTATTTATACCATAATAATAATAATAAAAATAATATATATAATAATTATAGATAATAATAATATAATAATAATAAATAATAAATAATAATGAATAATAAAAAGTACATAAAATAACATAACAATAACAATAAAATCCACAATAAATATAATTACATTAGAGAGATATAATTAATTGACCTTGGATAATTGTCTATAGAGTAATATAACTAACGACAGAGAGAGATATATAATAAAATGTTGAGGAGATAATAAAAGAAGGACTAATAATGAGTAGGTTTGTGTGTGCGAGATGAGATTTGGAAGATTGTATAGCGGACTCTAGTCATTGTAGTTGAGAATTTAGAAATGAAAGACTACTTTTCTAGTGAAAACTGATCTTTTTTTTTTATTTACGTAAGATAATTATATACTATAGTATATAATAATAAATATATATATATATATATATATATATTATTATATATTATATATATATATATATATATATATATATATATATATATATAAATATATATATTATAATATATAATATATATATATTATATATTTATATATATTATATAGATATATATATATTATATATATAATATGAATATATATATATATTTAATGAACCCACATCACATTCCGGATCGTCCAACCAATTCTTGACCACTTGACTATGTTCAACCCACTAGTTTCTCTGTTCTCTCTATATAACACCACTTCGCTCTTATTGGTAAATCTGACCAAACCTTACTTAATCTCTTAATTTTAATACTTTCTCTCATCAGCGGCTCATCCTGCAATAAACCGCTTTTTCTGGTAACTTGATACGGGCGGGCGATTGGGGGGTTGCGTGCTTCTACGCTAACTATAATTGGGTGACGCTTCGACTTCTGCCGATAAGGTGGGAGCCGTAATCGTTAATGGAATGAGCACGTTCATTCCTTCTTCGACTAAATCTTTCTCTCCTCATAATCATGTTCGATCGTGCTTGTTCTCTGGCATTCAGGCTAGAGACAGAGCGCTAATCGGGAGTGGAAAAATTCTAGTTCTTCTCCTATCACTCTTGCTAAATTTCATTCAGATAGAATGCGTTCAGGGATGACTCTTTCGACGAGCAAATCGGCTTTCAATCCAATACGAAGTGCGCTTAGCCCGCTTGGTTCTCCTACTGACAAAATCTTTCTGGCTCTTGCCAAAAATATTCTCTGACACATGTGTAAATCTAACTTTTCCTCCTCTTTGATTCGATCTGATGGTTTGTTGCTAATTCTCCAACTGAAAGGCCAATCTCTTCGTCCTTTCTATTTTCCTCTAACTCAACCTCTGGACGATTCTGGATTCCCATTCCTCCTCTTCTCCTCTCAGTGTCTATTGCCTTTGCCTGTGATTACATTTGATCGGGTGCGTGGGTTCTGTGAACTCTAAGAACGATAGGAAGGCAGGTGGACCCGGACGGCATGTCTTCCCTGATTTTTAGGGGAATGTGCTTTCACCCCCCCGTGCTGGCCCTCCCCTCGTTCAAGATTTATTCTCTATGTTCTCAACACTAAGTACTTCCGTCGTGATGGAGCACGCACAGTGTCCAACCGTTTCCGAAAAAAGGAAGCTCTCTGATCCTTCTCACTATTGCCCTATAGCTCTTACTTGCATTCTATCTAAGATTTTGGAAACTCCATCTGCAACTTCATTCTTAGATAATCTGGATATCGTCATTCCACTTTTTTTTCCGAATCGGCAAGTATGCTTTCGGCGCTCGAGGTTTAAATGGCGATATACTTTCCTATCTACTGATTTAATGGGTTTCGACCTTAGGAAGCTACGTGGAATGACTTGCGTGTGCGCTTGACATGATCCAAAGCATTTGAAACGGGTATGGCACGCGTCACTGCTCCCTAAGCTCCATCTCCTTGGGTACTCCTTCTCTTGCTTTTCTTATATCTAAACAATTTTTCTTTCAAATCGCTCAATATCGCTGCTTGATCTTGCTGGCCCGCACATCCTTATATCCCTCTCTATCTGTCCACTACGTGGTGCTTCCACAGAGCTCTCCTCAACCCTTTATCTTCCTACTTCATGATGATCTTTCACTTCAATCTAACTCTATTTCACTCATATGTCAAATGATGACCGTTACATATCAACCTCATTTCAATTCTGCTCCCTTCTTTTACTTCTAGAATTGACTTTCGTCTAATTTCTTTCCATTCTAGTTCTCGGCACCACCACTCACGACTAGAATTTCCGGATGGGGTGGTCTCAACTTTTGTGAATTCAATTCTTTAAGAACTCAACTTCTACAATCTCCCTCTCTAAAGACACCTTCTAACTTTCCAATTTCTTTCGACGGGTTCTCTCGTCTTTCCAGTTGACAATATTAAACATCATTGGCCTTAATATAAACAAAAAATGTCTTGGAAACCCCATACACACCGTTGCTAGGGCGGCCTTAAAGAAACGGAGTTCTGTAGACTGAGAGACACATTATTATCATACATTATATTATAACTCCAAGCTGAATACAGGATCAATACCGCCCTCTATGGAGTATTGTTCTTTCATATCTGGGAGGGCTCTGGTTTCACTCGGTTTTGGTAAAGGGTCGAGTCAATCGCCAAAGGCTTATCAAACTGTTCTGTCTTTCAGTCACTAGACCTCGTATATTTGCGGCGCGATTTGGTGGCTGTTATCTCTTTTCTATAGGTACGAAGCTGTAGGTGCTCGAGGGAGCTTATCACTCACGTTCCTCTCACTTTAACGTGCGCCTCGTAGCACAACGAGAGCATCTCAGTAGTACTGCATCCAGTATTTCTCGCGTTTGACATACTTACGCATCAAACATAAGTTACGTTCGCTAGGCGCTTCCATCTTCCTGCACTTCTATTCTGTTGAATTCTCTTCCATCTTCTGTTCCTGCTGAATTAAATCTCTCTTATATATCATTATACACTAAATATATATATAAGACACCTTCTAACTTTCCTATTTCTTTCGACAGTTATCCGTCTCTCCTGTTTGAAAATAAACATAACTTGGCCTTAAAAAATTAAGAAAATTTCTTGGAAACCTCACATAAACAATGGGTTGCTAGGCGCCTAATAGAAACTGGAGTTTCTGTTACATAAAGGACCGCGAACTTTCTTTCTCTTCTTAAGTTACTCACTATACAAGGGCCTCATTCCGCCTTCCTATGCGAGTACTGCTCTCATCTGGGGGTTCTGGTTTCATTCGGCTTTTGGATAGGGTGGAGTTAAAAGCAAAAAGGCGTTAAACTGATCTTTATCTTAATTCCAGCTTACTTGACACTCTATCTTGCGGCGCGAAGTTGGTTGCTTTCATCTCTTTTCTATAGCGTATCGCTAGCGCGGTGCACCGAGGGAGCTTATCACTCGCGTCCTTCCACTTTAACGTATCACCCTGCGCTAGACACGGGGTGCTGATGTTCTGCACATGAGTTTTGTAATTGATATTAGTAACAATCCAGGTTAGTTCGCTGCGGCGCTTCCTTCTTTCCTGCCACTTCTATTCTGTGGAATTCTTTTCCCTTCAGGTCCAATTTAATCTCCTCACTTTAAGACTTGCGTCTGTGTCTGCGTTAGATGTTGACTCGAAGGCGTGCAACATTCCCTTCTTGAATGGGCCCTGCCCGGTGAAGTGGTGGTGAAAACTGTCATATATAGTATATATTAATATATAGTATTATATATATATATAATATATATATATATAAAATATAACTATAATAAATATATATATATATATATATATAATATTTATATATATATATATATTATCAGTTAATATAAATAAATATATATATAGATCTATATATATATATATTATTAATAATACTATTATTATTATATATATATATTCTATATATTATATATATAATATAATATATATATATATATATATATATACTATATATAATATATATATATATATATATATATATATATTGGTGAAAATGTATATATAATATATATATATATATATAAAATTACAATGGTGTTTATGTTTAAATATAAGTTGTGTGTGTGGGTGTATAGCCCGAGTCTGATGTGTATGTTCTCTCTGTGGTGTGTGTGTTGTGTGGGGATGTGTGCGACTCTCACTGTGTCATTTCTCCTGTGGTGGTTGTTTTCCTGTGAGTATGAGTGTCCTATGCGCGGGCAATTTGAGTATAAGGTATCAGATTTCATTTTTCCCACATTCCCGATAGCTGTCTGTCAACTCTTTTAGCTCTTCTCGAGAATATATACTATATTATTAAATATTATATTATAATAATATATATATATATATATATAGTATATATATATATATTATATATATATATATATATATATTATATATATAAATATACTTCTTCTGTAATCTTTCTTTCTTCACCTTCCCCTTTGCCCCAAGATTGGGGTAAGGTGCTGTAACAGAGCATCGGAAGAAGAAAAGCATAGGAACATGACAAATCGTCTGAAAGAAGCCCAGCCTTACCGCCCCCTCGGTACCATAATTAGTGAGAGCTCGTCACAGGACAGAAAATCCACCCTAGAGCCAATCATGGGACCGACGGACCCGCACTATGGTAAATCGTCAATGTATAGGGTTCATCCCCGGCCCATGTGGCCACAACCACTCACAAAACCCCGAAATTCTCTCCTATCATGCACCTTTATTCTCGCCTCTGCAAACTCACATTTCTCTCCTTAAGACATTCGTTCACCACTCAATCCACTTTCTCTTCGTCCTCCCCCAGCAGTCGGTTCCATCAATTCCCAGCACACTCACCCCCATACATCCGCTTAACCAACCTACTATCATTCATCCTTTTCCACATGACCAAACCATCTCAACATACTGTTTCATTTAAATCATTTACCCCTATAACCACACCACTCTCTGATATCGTTCATTCCTCTCTTAAATCAATTCTTCTCAACACCGTAGCAGCACCCCTAAGATTGTCCATCTGAACACATTGAACTATAGATCTATATAATATCATAAAACACAGGTAACAACATACCCTCCTGTAAGACCTAAGCACACTCAACGACTTAGTTCCCTTTGCATTCACCAAAATCGATTTTAATTGCACCAGCACCTTTCTGCCAACACGTACTTTCCTACTCCACTCTGCATCGTCCGTTCCCTTCCCCCCCCCAAAATTCCAAACCCCTATTACCCACTATATTTAAACTTAAGCATGTTCTAATGCTGCTCACAATGCTAACTAACTCTCACACTGGAGAGGTCTCACTCAGCAACATAAACCTTAAGCTCTTATCCACGTTACTTTCAAAGCCTCTTTCACAAAACACCCTGCCAATCCTCATCATTCCTCTAAACTCTCTCAGATTCGCCACAAAAAACAATCATCCGCATATAATAAGGTAGGGCACCCATCCATTCAATCTGCCATTCTCTCATTCCTAACACCATTTCCTCATCTGCCACCTAATTCTTTCATAACCCATCCATATCAAACTTGGATATAGAGACATAACAACCCTGTATAATACTTCCCGTTCTAAATTAAGTCCTAAAATCACTATTGACACCATTTATTCTTACACAGCTTCACGTATCGTCATACATACTTTTTTGATTCCATTCAGAACCTACACGAACCACCCATATATCACTACAGTCCACCTAGCCATAAACCAGAGCTTTCCCATACCTTAAACTCAATCATAACATTCGACCTTGTTAGCAACAATCCATAAAAACTAAATAACAATTTACATTCATATGCTCGTACAACCAGGTTCTATTATCTCCAATCATTTGTTTTGCAATGTAAAGATTTGATCCACCAATCCTCTAACTCCTAAACGCGCCTTGTTCTTCACAATCAGTCGTTCAGTCACTCGACGCACTTCTTTCGACCAAAAAATCCAGCATATACCTCCCTACAACACTCAATAACTTATTCCCCTATAATTTTCTACAGTTCCCCTTTCTCCCTTACCTTATACAGGGTACTATTACCGCTCTCGTTCAATCCCTTGGAACTATAGCCTCCATAAACGCTTATTACACAACTTCCAAATCCAATCAATCACCATCTCGCCTCCGTCTTGATCATTTCACCCAGTAATTTCACTATACCTGCAGATTTACCATTCTTCAACTTTCTCACCATCCCATTACCTCCTCTCATACTAATACCTCATCCCCAATGCAATACCTATGCTTCTTGCACCATCAAAACCACACACATTCACTACATCTTGCATCATTACTGTTTAATATTGTTGTAGATTTTCGAGTGTTTCTTCCACACTCCCTCACATCCATTTTCATCACTAGTTACAAAAGCACCATCCCTATTCATTATCTATAGCAGTTCCCCTATTGCTCATTCTTAACCTTTCGGCGCTTCCTCAGCAAGAGCTTTTCCTATTCTTGTTATGTCCTCATTCAGCTCTCCTTCCAAACTGTTTCATTTACCTTTGTTTTCTCCTACGTAATAACACCTTTAGTATTTCTTTATTCCTCCTTAATAATTCAAGCATCTTTCTTTTGAATCTTCATCATTTGCTTTAGTACATTCATCACGCTGTCTTTTACCTTACCGCTTTCATTCCCTCTTCATTCCACCATTCGGCTGTTTACATTCTTACTTTTCTTACACATCCAACACTTCCTTTGCACTAACTAATAATCTGCTTCTTCATTTGCCGCCCAGATTGCTCAGTAATCACTTGTTCACATTCAGACCGTTTACTAGCCGAGCGCGCCAAAAAACTCGACCTTATAGCCGAACTCTTTTCCGAGCTCACGCCTAATTTACCTACGTCATTCACATCACCTCTCTCCCATCCAAGACCGCTAGCCGCCATTGTTACATAGAAACAACATCGTATGATCCTCTGCGGCCTTGCCTAAGCCCTAAACTGATTAACCATCCATACACATACTTTCAACATGCCTTCTTCCCAAACACTAAAATCAATCATACTTTCACTCGATGACCATCTCTACCTAATCACCAACTCTAAGTAATTACTTATGGATACTTTCCTTGTGTTAAAGAAAGTATTACCTTACACACATACCTCTCTCTCACAGAAATCAATCACTTCCTACCATTCTCATTTTCTCCCCACACCCAACCACTGTTATAACCATCCCTTTTTTGACTCACCTATCCAACCATTCAGGTCACCCCACCAAAAACTATAACACTCTCTGAGCTCTACTCACCCCATCCAAAACATCCTTCAGATTATCCAAAAATCGCACTCTCGCCACATGGCTCAGAATCGGCGCTTCACGTCCCAAAACCACCCAATACTTGACCTTTTTCAGAACTTAAATGTTTAAAACCATTAGAATTCTAAGGACTTCACACAAGTCAAGTCCTGAGCATGCTTCATACCACAGGTCCACTCATCAAAATTGCACTCCTTCTTCCTCTCTCATTCTCTTCCACACCACACGAACGCACACATTTCACATCACATCACTCATTTTCACCGTTTCCTTCAATCTTTGTTCAGTCCCAACACATAATATATATATATATATATAATATAAGTATATATATATATATATATATATATATAATTCGACATTTCTAGATATATAGATAACAGTATAAATGACTTAAATGATTAAGAATAATATGATACGTATAGATAGATGTTAATCTGAAATGATAGTAATTTAGATGAACTGATATCTTAATAATGGTAAAATATAGTTATTGCATCATTGATTAATAGTATGTATACTATATAAGTAGTATATACTATAGCCTACAGCATAAGACGGGACTTAGAGCAATAGAGCGTCGACGCCAAGGCTATATTCGGCTCAGATATGCTTCTATAAAATAGATCGAATGCACGTATATATATGCAGTATGACTTAACCGGCTAGCACGATGATGTTCGAGCTGCTATCTATAACTGTTGCATAGTATGACAGGACCGTGTAGATATACGGCAAGTGGATACTTTATGCCAGGACACGGACCATGCTACTAAAGAGATTAATAAAGGTTGCACGAATATAGTACACAGACGGGACGAGGTATAAACCTAGTAGCATAGACAAGCTACATTGGCATACGCTGAGTAACGATACACCACTATTGAGCTTAGATTAAGAAGTATAGAGAGATCGCTAACCACAGACATTAGACAGCTCTGCTAACACCGCAGACGTGAACCTAGTGATGCGTACTAATTAGGTATATATATATACCGCTACAATGTCAGGTGCGACGCGGTGGATATGAATCAATACAACCGATATGTGAAGTTAATTCAGAGTCTGCGATATCTGAGTATGGCAGAGCGATAATGTGATGAATAGGCTGGAAGTAAGAGTAGAAATGACTAGCTCTGCTTGATCATTAGTTAACCTAAGTACTCCATAGCGTTAACGTTTATTACTATATGGAAGTCTGCGGCATAACGAAGTGGACCATGGGACATATGTTGATGTATTCGTTACTCATGAACGTATTAGCCAGCATAGATAACCTAGAAATCGCATATGATCAACCGTACTCTCGATATTATACTTATTACATAGTTCACAGATGAAGGATACTGGTATAAGGTCGAGGACATGCATGTGCTCAATACATATTTAATCGGAAGTGTAAAGTATAGGATGAGTTGCATATGACCGTTTAACTATTGTACGACGTTCAGTATACGGTTAGCTAGCTGATGCACTATTGCTCGTGATCATCGGTGATGGCGCTGAGCAGCTCAGAGATAAGTAGTTACGCATCTGTTGCGGGTCACTCTTCATTAACAGAACCCGATAGATATTTAGTATGATTCTCATATAGTATCGACAATAATTATATATAGAGCGCTATATGTCTACGATTAGTTCAGCATATGTCTCGAATATGATAGGAAAAAGACTTATATAGAGCACATTCAATGACTGTTAAACATTTATTCACACGACTGTGATGAGGATTAAACCACCTAGGTTTCTGACTGCTGATATATACTATAAAGATATATAGTTATGTCGTAACGCTGCGTGAATAATTGAGAGTAGCATTATTTACGAGTAATGGAATTTCCTCAGCTAGATAGTGAGAGCATCGTCACGTAAATCGAGTCCGTGATGTCTGTTGAGGGACATGATATATTAGTATTATAGTGGCAAGCGTGCTATGTAGCTAGTGACGATTAACTTACCATGATAGTGTAGATTACATATAGTCGATCTATGTAACTTTTCAGACTCAGGAAGTTCTTCACTGAGTCTTTTATGCGATATATGTGATGAGTCGGCAGCGAATTACGGAAGTAAGTATAGATTAATAGCCTTGATTATGTACACTGCTTGCTAGGCCAGTATAATATAATATGGTATATCTCAGAGCGCTAGCGCAATAAGCACGACATCGAGCAGGATCGAATTATCAAATGGTGAGAGCTGAGGTATACCTCTTAGCAAGATTAGTATCATCAAGGCTATACATCATTCTCGGGGATCATACGTGTTACTCAATAGGACCACAACTGAGAAGGTATAGATTGATACTGAGTTGATACTACTGCGTAATTCACGCTGACTCAAGACTAACAAATTATATAGCTCAGGTTACCAATGATCAGTGATATAAGAACAGAGTATCGACTAGGAGTACGACGGAGAACGGACCGACTAAAATAAGAGATTATAATTGGGCAGTTAAGGTATATTAGAGAGATTTGGATCAGATGTAATACATACGATTACTTGACGTATCAGACCTATGAATAAGGTTCCTGTGCGTACTCCAGGAGATGAGTTTATATTCAGAGTAGAGTCTATCATAATTAGTGCTATTTCAAGTATTCATATAACTACAGGAGCCACTCGTTCTGAAGCAGAGCATCACCTATATAAGGTTGCAACGATGGTACTAAAGCGGTTCGCGGCCGAGTATCCTACCATCGTGAGACGATTTAGATCGTATGGCAGCATTACTGATGCTGAGCTAGTATGGCACAGTGGCTTTCAAGTATATGCAGTAGACTCAGCATAGTTGCGGACAGCTTGTACGTGTTGCGTTCGGCAGTGTGAAATGATTAATTGATTCTCGGAGACGTGACTATCCACTGCGTTGGTGCCCATGTTATATATGCACAAGACCTCTGCCCTACGATAATATAGAACTTACATAAGCACACTAGGCGATACGATGAACCATATAACAGTTAGTAGAAAACGTACTATAATCTAGGTAGTATATGATCAGCTACGGCGAAAGGCAAGGAAGATAGCATAGTCTTTGACCCATTATCTTAAGATTTGATGATGCTGGAATTCTAACACGATAACCGAGCAGATACTTCCATCTCACATGATACAGATTTAAATAATATAGTGGGAATAGTTCATAGCACTAGTGTTTTACAACTGACTTAATGACAAGGACTAAATATGGGCACGTTTAACATCTTAAAAGAAGTATTCTTAAATATGCACTACATCGATCATTAAAATATAACTTAGGGAAGCTATACGATACGTATGTAGCTAGAAATAAATAGTAAGAGGGATTGATTTTGCTGTACTGAGCCCTAATATATAGAATAATCATATATACTATAAGTTCTATAATTAGTAGTATATATATTAATATATAATAACATGTACTATAGGTTGCTGGCTATACAGCAGATTATATCATATATATATTATAAATAATAATAATATTATATATATATATTTATATATAATATATATATAGATATTATATAATAATATATATATATATATATATGTATTTACATTTGTTAACCACCACTCCACGGTCAAAGCAACATTTTCAAGGAGGGTGTTACACGCTCATAATCAGAGCCTAAAAGCAAATTACTCATGATGAGCACAGATGCAGTTCTTCTTGATGTGGGAGAGATTAATAGGTTCAGGCAGGAAAAACTTAAAGTATGGAAGAGAATCCATAGAAAGAGTTGGAGGAAAAGAAGGAAGCAACCGCAGCGGAACTAGCCTGGAGTTGTACCTTACAGTCAACTACAAAACTCATGTGCAGACACAGCACCCCTAGTGCTACTAGGGCGACGTAAAGGGAGGTACGGACTCTGTGATAAGCTCCCTCGAGCCCTGCCGCTGTCGGTACAAAGAAAAGCACGATAAAGTAACCAACATCGCGCCACATAAGATAGAGGGTGCAAGTGTACTTGGAAAGTAAGAACAGTTATAAGCTTTTGGCCTTGACTCGACCTATCCAATAAGCGGGTGAAACTAGCAGCCCTCCTCAGATCATTGTAGAGCACTAACTTCATACAAGGGCGGTAGTGCAGGCCTTTGCAGTGGGCGAGGAACGGCAGGACGAGAAACAGTCTCGCAGTCTTAACAAGAACTCCCAGTGTTCTTTAAGGCCACCTCCAGCAACCATCTTGTTGATGTGTGAGGTTTTCGGAAGATATTTGTTTTTTGTTTATGTTGGCCAAGGATGTTAATATGTCTAACAGGAGAGGACGAGAGAAAACCGTCGAAAGAGATAGGAAAGTTAGAAGGTGTCTTAGAGGAGGAGATTTGTAAAGTTGAGTTTTTAATTAAAGAATTGAATTTCAAAAGGTTCAGACGACCGCCATCCGGAAATTCTATCCAGAGTCAGCGAGAAAAATCGGGAGATTAAGACTTGGAGGCATTTCAGAGTAAAAAAAGAGCTGAATTGAACACGTGAGTGTGAATGAATGAAGGGTGAGTCAAAAATTCCCGGGCCCCATATGAAAAGGGGGCGTTTTTTAAATCAGAAGTTTTTAGATTGTGCAGGTGAAAGATCATAAAAAAGTATTGGAATAAATAGAGATAAGCAGAACCCCTGAGGAACACCACTTTTTGAAAGAAATCGATGAAGAGTTCGGCGATCAATATCAGCACGATGTGAATCAAATCCGGCTGAAAGAAAAACTAGATCAAGTGAGAGCAATGCAGAGGTGTAAACCTTAACACGAGCAGGCAAGCAGTGACTGCGTGCCCTACCCGTCAACAGTGTTTGAAATATGTCTGGCGCAACCACGCAAGTCTCCCCGTAGTTCCTAGGGCGGAAAACCAGAAATCAGTAAGATAGGAAAGTATATCGCCTATAAGACCTCGAGCGCGAAAGCCGTACTGGCGAACGGTAAGCAGTGAATGAGATCAGATCTAAGAAATGAATTGAAAGATTTGAAAGATGTTAATAGAATATCAAGTAAAGAGGTATAGGGCGATAGTGAAGGATCAAGCGGCTTCCTTTTTCGGAATAGGTTGGACTATGTGCGGGCTTCCAACACTGAGGAAAATGTTAGTAATTGAGACAAAGAGAATATACTTGAACGAGCGGCTAGGATAGCACGTAGCCAACTCCTCAAAACTCGGGAGGAATGCGATCCGGCGCCAACCCGCCTTCCTTAACGTTCGTAGATTTAGGACCCTGCCCGCCCGAATCAAATGTAATCACAGGCAAAGGCATAGGACACCTGAAGGAAACCGAGGAGGATGGGAATGCCAGAATCGTTCAAGGTTGAGTTAGAGGAAAATAGCAGGGCCGAAGAGATTTGGCCTTTTTCAGTTGGAGAAATACGCAACAGAAAAATCAGATGACTAGAGGAGGAAAGACAGAATACAGAAGGGTTAGAGATGTTTTGGAGTAGGCCAGAAAGATTTTGTCAGTAGGAGAACCCAAGAAAGTTAGCGCACTTTCGTTTGATGAAGCCCGCTTTGCTCGTCGAAGAGTATCCCGTGCAACTGAATTTCTAGCTGAATGAAAATTAGCAGAGTGAATAGGAGAAGTAGATTTTCCACTCCGAACGCACTGTGATCTAGCCTGAAGGCCAGAGATACAGCATGATCGAACCATGGATTTTAGGAGAGAAGATATAGTCGAAGAAGGATCCTGCTCATTCACATCACGATACCAGCTCCCACCTTATCGAGCAGAAGTCGAAGCGTAAACAGAGACATAAGCAGTCATTCAATTATAGTTAGCGTTGAAGCAACGCAAGGCCCCCCATTCGGCCCGATAAAAGTGCCAGAAAAAAACGCGTAGGGCAGGATGGAGCTATTGAGAGAAAGTATTAAAAATTAAGAAGATATAAAAGGTGGTCAATTACCAATAGGAGCAATATGGTGGTGTGATTGTACTAGAGAGAAGTGACTAGCTTGAAACATAGGTCAGTATGTTCAATAATTGGTGGGAATACGATCCGGAATGGTGACTGTGCTGTTTCCTTTATTAGTTGCTCCAGTCGTGAGAAGCTAAATGATGTCGGCCTCGCCGCCACCTAAATCAGTATGAGAGAACCCCAACCATCTCCAGTGTGTGTACATTGGAAATTCCTCCTAGAATAGAGGTACCTCAGTATTTTGGATGAGAAGATACAACAGTCTCGTGTAAGAAGTAGTAAGATATTCAAACAAGCGTGAAATCTGTTCTGTTAGGAGAAAAGTATCAGAAGCACAAGATTATTGTAGGAGAAGGAA
>JABUQX010082346.1:0-36561 GCA_015478945.1 Trachelipus rathkii | reverse complement strand
GACAAGGACATTTGTAATGACGATAAACTTGAAATTGCTTTGCAATACTTCAAGGGACAGCCTCGGAAGAATCGACACCTTTAGATTACAGAACCCCGGAAACGTTATTTTGGACCAGGACTCGGAATAATGTTTCTTAAAATTAGAGCTGCGTTACGCTAAATATTGCGGACTATGGTGGAAAAAGGAGGAGGAGATTCTGGAAATGATGAGAGAGAGGAGGATCGATGAGAATGACAGAGATGCGACTGAGAGGAGAAGAGAGAGGAAAGTGGGAGGAGCGATTATGTATAATGATATATAAAGGATAGAGGAGAGTATCAAAAGCATGGAGTGGGCTTGATAATGGCCAAAGTCCCCTTTTCTTACAGAACAATAGAAAGTATGACGAAAACTTGTTAAGATGCACCTTTAAAGATCAGGGAGAGTACCACTTCTATCAATATATTTCGGCGCAACCAGGGGGACACCCTGCAGAGGAAAAAGACGTTGCATCGGAAATGTTGAGAGGAGAATGTTAGAAGACGGAAGAAGAGAGGGGGATGTATTGTTGCTGATTGGAAGATTTCAATGCAAGAGTGGGAAGAAAGAGAGAGACGATTGGAGACAATGCTATACAGTAGGGAGGATAGGATATGAAGGAGAGATGCTGATGATTCTGTTGAGAAGATTGAAAATCATGATGGTTATTTCCAACAAGGACTACATAGTTCACCAGTAAGGTGGAACAACCATCACAGAGAATTTGATCAAGAATCTTATGATAGCACGAATAATATCGTCTGATAGTGGATCATAAGAATGTTAAGAAACCTGGAGTAACAATGTATCAGATCATAGCTTGTTGTGACGACCTGTGATGAAGGCAGAAACTACAGAGTAAAGAAAAGAGAACTATGAATTAAAGGAATCACTGAAAGAGTTACAAGAAAAGGAATATATTAGAAAACTTAGTATGAGACTTAGAACAATGGAGATAAGAGTGGGTACAAGAACCGATAAGAGGTACAGAGGAGCACTCTGTGAGGAATGGTAGAGGACACGAAAAACACACAAGTTGTGAGGGATGGAAGGAGGCAATAAAGAGGAAACATATTGACTGAGAAAGGTGGCTGGAAATAATTAGAACTGATTATCAAACAAGGCTCATATGGGGGAGGCAAGAAAGGATGCAGATAGAGTGAAAAGAGAAGAGTAAAACGAAGACATCTGCAAAGAGAGGAGAGCGGAAGAAAAGATTGGAAATAGAGCCAGAAGGAAGAAGATATTAGACTCGGCAAAAACATATAGAGGTCAAAACGAGGAAGTGATGCAACATCAGAATAAGCAAGAGAAGTTATTCGGTGAATTCATAGACACAAAACAGGAGATGGCGGAAGCAGTTAGTGAACTGCTAATCTAAATGTGAATGAACGAGGGAGGAGGAGAGAAGAGAGATTGTAGAGGTTAGAGAAGGAGGAATGAAATAACTATGGAAGAATATAAGAGTGGCTCTGAAGCGATGAAGAACGGTAAGACACCGGGTAAAGATTTTGATTAAAAGAGAGGAAAAAAGAAAGAAGAAATTGAACGTATTATAGATGTATGAACGAGAGTGAATACAAAGGATGGAAAGTCCAATTATTTTGCCAATTAGTATAAGGGAAATAGGAGACACACCGGGACTGTAAAAACTGAGGGGCATCCTTTTAGAACCATCTTTGAAATTAAATAAGACTCTACAAAGAAATTTAGAATAGTAGTAGAGCTCAGACTGGGGGAAAGCAGCACGGATATAGAAAAATCAGAAACACGACGGATCTCTTTGTTCGCTCTGAGAATTACGTTGGGAAAAGGTATGGGAATTGTTTAACAAACGAGTCAATATACTTTATAGATCTGAAGAGCTTTTGATTCGCTAGAGAAGGGAGCTTGGGAGATGTTGGGAGAAGAGCAGTGGGGAGAAAGTTGCGAGTTGATTATTACAGCTATAATTTAAAAATGTTGAAAAATTGAAAAATTGGCAAACTTCTATTGCGTCGTTTGACAGGAGACAGTGAGAGAGGTAGTTAATAGTTCTGCCAATCAGGCTTTGAGAGAGGCCCCGGGCTTGACTGTTAAACCAGAGGAAAGAAAAGCGGAGAATCTGATAGTCAGCAAGAAGAGGAAGGGAGAGATGTTAGAGAATAGAGTGAGAGGGGACTGAGTAACATGTGAAAATGTAAATATTTGGGGGAGTATTTGGAAGAGAGGGAAATGTACGAGTAGTGAAGTTGTTTGTTACTTTTCGAACAAATGTGCAACGGTGAAAGCATCCAGGTATATGAGAAATATATATATATATATATAAATATAATATATATATATTAATATATAATAATAATATCATATATAGTATATATAATATTATTAATATATATATATATAAATATAATAGTAATATATATATAACAAATATACGTAATATATACTATATGAACTATTTTATATAGTATATTATATATATAGTTATACTCACTATATGTAATATGTAGATATAATATATTAAATATATATAAATATCTATAAACTATATGTATAAAATAATAATAATATAATATAGTAATTGATTAGATATTATATAGATTATGATATATTATATATATATATATATATAATATAGTATAAATTATATAAAACTAAATATATATATACTATAGATAAGAGGTTAATATTATATAATATGATATATATATAGCTTATTATAAAATATATTATATATATATAATATATATTATATATACTGATATATATATTCTCTTTATAGTATTAATAATTAATATATTATAATTTATATCTATAAATATATATGATAATATATATTTATAAATAAAGTTTAAAGCAATTAAACTAAATACTTAGTCTCACCTTTAGCTGAAAGAGAAGTCAACATCGAATAGTAAACTACAATATCCACAATTTTACGCGAATTTTATAGTGTGGAAATTCTAACGTATGCAATCTCTGCATATCGCAATCTTGATGTAGACGAATAGTACGCATTCTTATTAATAGCATTTGTAATAGCGATGATTTTTACACTTTTTGTTTCTTTTTACATGAATTAATATTATTTATGTAATATTTTATTTCATTTTGAGCAAGAAAAAAGAGGAAACAATAGAGAATTTTATTAAATAAAAATTATTAGATTTGAGTCCCATTTATCGTTTCTTTAAATTAACTTTATTATACGAGCACCACGAGTATAGGAGTCGCCTCTGAATATATTTTATGTAAATATAGTAGATAGAAGTATAATATATAATTAATATTAGACATAGTCGTATAGGATTATATATTATATATAATGTATATGGGATGTTACTATCGATAATATATATATTGTTATTATTATATATTCTATAATTATATAATAGTATAATAGCTGTATATAATATATTAATATATAATATTATAGTTAATTAGTTTAGTTATATATATATTTATAAGGTATATAAAGTATAATATATATATATTTTATTATAGAGATAAATATATATGTAAGATAATATTGAACCAAACCGAGGTATATTATATATATAAATAGTAATGATATAAATATAAGTAATTAATGTTATATAGATTTATATATATATTAAATAACTTATATATAACACTTAATATAATAAATATGATATATATACGTCTATATGAGGCTGGGTCATTATAAAGTCACTCATTATACTTTATTTATTTTTTATTTTAATATATTTTATATTATTATATATATTATTATTTATGTATTATATTTATATTATTATTAGTATTTGATATATTATATATAATATATATATATATTATATAGCGTAGAGTTGTATATATATAGATAGATTAATATATATATTATATATATTATATATATATATATTTTTATATTATATCTCTCATATAGTATGTATATATATTATAATATATTATTTATATATATATTTAATTGCGGTTATATATATTAGGTTTATATTTAGTGCTAATATATTCTTATATATATATTAGGTATATATATTATTAATATATATATTATGTTATGTTGTATTAGTATAATGTATGTATATGCTAGTAGTATAACATTGTAATGAGTGATAGTATATATTATATAAGATATATTTATATATTTATAAGTAGTATATATATTATTAGATTTATATAATATTATAGTTATATTTATATATATAGTATACGTGGTAAACTGATTAGTGTGATTTATTATATTTATAAGTTTATATTAATTAAGAGAGTCAAGTATATATTATATAGGTATATATAATATTATATATATTTATATATTTATATATAGGATATATAATTATATATAGGTATATTAATACGTTATATTATCTATATATATATATATTAATTAATCAATAACGCATGAAAAAGAGGATGCTGTATATTATTCACTTCTTCATATCTCTATAATTATAGTAATGTGTATGTAATTCTGATGTATTGTATGTATTTATGTATGATTATGTATAGATGATGATGATGATGTATTATATATATATATATTAAGTATATATAGATAGATGTGTAATATGCTAGCTTTACAATATCCTAAACAGGAATCTGGCAATAAATTATATATGCACACTTCAAGAGTAAAGATAAAAAGTTATTTTGGTCGCACAACTTGAAATTTTGAAACAGTAAAGAACCTTTATACTGATTTACTGATAGTTATATTTATATGAAAAAAAACATGTATGTTATAGATCCACAACTTAAGTTGGCAGATATAAATTTTTACATTGAAACAAGTATTTAAGAAACATTGAAAGAAAGACAATCGTTTCGATGTAGGGCTTATCGGACTTGATAAAGTCGTCGGGGCATACAGGAATTATTTAGGAAGCTCAAGTAGAGTAGTGATTATATGATTTTTCTTGTATATATATATAACGTGTGTAAGAAAAAAGAGATTTTATAAGAACAAGGGTGCATTTTGGAAATGATGGTAGAGTATATGTAGTATAAAATATTTACAGATGGAAATTAAAATATGAAAAAGTGACGAGCAGGTTTATTATATATATTTGCAAAAAGCTTTATGAACAGGAAATAGGGAATGACTTTTGACAGGTGATTGGTAAAGGAACAATTGATACATTAGAATGTCTTGTCATTAATATTGGAAATTCAGATATTACATTGAAACAATATTCAAAAAATAAAATTGTGAAGCGGAAGAAGAATAAATTGTATTAGATTTTTTGGATTGCAACAGGCGTATAATGGATTTATAGGGAAGTTCTTTGCAGGTGTTAGTGATATTAATCTGTGTGTATTCTGAGATCCGAAATCAAAATAGGGTATGTATGTCGTGATTGTGAAGATGTGACAAGATAGAGTGATATGTAGATAGTTGAATTGTTTATATTTAACTTGGGGAGGAGAGTTGTAGTCTCCTTGGCTATTTATATTATATTATTTACAATTGAAGATAAGGAGGATGGTTTGTAGAAAATTCGTAGTAGAAGATAATATGGTGTTATGATGATGAGTGGAAAGAGAGGAATGGAAAATGATCAGGATGGGGATAGTACTCTACACAATCACGAGAGAGATATAAACACTTCAGACATATTTGACCATTGTAAACCTAGGTAGAGCTCTAACGCTATAAATCTAGCTTCATCTCGTCATATAGATTATTACAAACTGTTGTGCGACAATATATATTATATGATTGATTATAATAGATGATATTGATGTTATATTTAAATCGCCATGAATATTCTTTTTACTATTATTATTATATGGAGCACTAGTAGACATTGGAAGTAACTATCCATCTCTTAAGAAGAGTGTATTATTGTAGATTATTACTATATTCTCACTCTCATTGGATGTGAGTATTTATCATTTTGAGTGCTATATATATGATTAAATGTACTAGATTAGAGACATACTAGAGTAATTATCAGCATATAGATTAAGAATAACGAGGTATTTAGCAGATTGATATGGATCTAATTAAGTAAATTACAATATGGTTGCAGACTCAATTAATTGATGATGCCTCAGTTGGTGGCACCACATCTGGAGAGAATTTGCTATAAAGAGTGTCCAGTATTGGTTCAAGAAGAGATGATTGTGTACTGAAGTATCATCTGGATACAGTGTAATCACGAGATCTCCTAAGCAATGAATATGATATCCCTAGGAAATGCAGATGGGAAGCCTCTGGTTGAGAAGAATTCATCTGAAAACATACATCTGAGTATTACTTACTCATGTATGCAGGAAGAATCTATTGTGAAGGATCGATGTGGAGTCATTTTTTGTGAATATAATCATGATGTGAAGTCTCAGTTATAGATATATGCCTTATGGTCCCCGATTCACATTTCTTCTACTCCTTCCTGGGAGCTATCGATTTTCGTATAAATGTTTACAAATCATCATCTTCTATAATCATTCTCATCTCAATCATCTCATATCATATCAATCATATCGATCTATTTACCCAGCAATCATACTAATCATCTATATAATAATATTAATAAATACACATTATTATTATTAATTATTTTTCTATTTTATTATTATTTATTTATTATTATTATTAAATTATTAATATATAATTCATTATATTATATATTATTATTATTATTTATTATTACTATATAATATATTAATTTAAATATAATATTAATTGATTTATATTACCAGATGGTACTCGTGATTATTAGCGATACCTAAGTGAGAAGATGAATGATATTATAAATGTTAAATTTTAAAATATATTTAAATTAATAATCTCTAATATTTAAATACCTAAATCCAAAATGTTCATATTATTATTCATTACGTAATATTCAATCATTTAATATTTTAAATTAATTATTTACTAAATATATATATATTTTAATTTAATAATTAAATTAATATTATAATATATATACTTTAAATAATAAATAATTATAATATTTAATTAATTATAATATTATATATAAATATTATTTATTATTATTATTATTCTTATATTATTTATATTTATATATAATTTATTATTAAATTTAATTATTTATAGATTTATTTAATTATTATAGATTACTATATCTATTTAATTATTAATTAATTATTTATTATAGCAATAAATAAATATAAAAAACATATTTTGTTTAATCTATAATCTTGTAGATGGTGCGAATGTAAATTATTTTCAGTAACATTTACCTACTGTGTTGTTTACAGGACTATTTACCATTAATTACTATTTCTTTGAATAATTTAGCAAATTTATAATATATTTTATTTAAAAAATAGAATAAATTAAAAAATAAAAAAAATTAAATATCTTTGATGTTGAATTAGTAAATCTTAATGTCTGCTCTTTAACAGTTGATAGTGGACTGATTGTTTGTGGGAATTTGTAGCTAACCTACAAAAATAATTTACAGAACAGCTCATTGGGCGGATATTCAAAGATCTTTCAAATTCAAATATATGCTCATACCCTAAACCTAAACAAATAAGTCATTCAAGAGAGATGGAGCAGTTATAAAATTTGTATCATATTTTAATCATGTTAGTCACAAGATAAATTTCATAAAAATATTTTTATTCATTTAAATATATCACTTTAATTTTAAGACATATAATTAACAATGGCGACTTGGTTGTGATAAAAAGCATTAATATAAGCAATTTTTCTATAATGATCGTTTTTTTAACATGTATTAATAACTGCAGTCTCTATGTATCCCCATGTAGATAACACGGAGTAGATAGCACTGTTCAACACTCAAAATGTTATACATATGAAAGTAGTATAAAAACTATTATATAATATATATATATATATAAAACTATAATAATATATAATATATAAAATAATATCACTGTAGAGAGGTACAAGCGGAAATACAAATATATATATATATATATTGCTTTCAACATGGTCACTTTCACAAGATGGAACATTGAATATATTAGATAGAATCGATGACGCAATTCAAAGACTAATAGAATTATTGATTTAATTTACAAAGACATACTTTTTTAAATAGTATATATATAGAGAAATATAAAATTTAATTAAAGATATTATGAAAAAGAATAAAAATTGAATTCAAAATTATATCAGTTAAATTTGAAAAATAAAATGAACCAAAAGACAACTTTGAAAAATGGAAAATTTTCATAAGGAAAATAAATCATGACTTAAACAAAAGAATAAAAAGAAAAAGAATGCAAAAAAAAAGACAAACATACACACACACAACACACACACACACACACACACACACACACCACACAACAACACACACACACACACACACACACACACACACAAACACACAACACACACACACACACAACTCACTCACTCACACAAAAATTACTTTAATATAGGTGTCTGTGACACTTTTAAATTGAAAAAGGACAACATCATTTAATTAGAGATATATTTTAAAATAATTTTTGGCATTAAAATTCATTCACAAATTCAAAAATATTTTCGAAATAATAAGGATTCCCTAATATATGTATTACTTATAATTTATTTATTTAGTCAGCTCATATCTGGAAAAAAAGCGATCAATATCATTAATATCAAACAAGTGTTCGGAATTTGTGTATTGGAATTGAATGATAATCTTAACATCGGAATCACATATCTTGTCTCAAATGTGGAATAGACAAACGTTCGTATACCATGCAGTTGAATCTTCAATGTTTGAAAGGGGCATATTTGTACTTCATAAATTTAATATTTATAACATTTATCAGGAATTATACAAATTACTATTTATTACACTTATATATTAATATGCTAAAGACTGGTAAATAATTGTAACGCAATCGAATGTACAGACTTACGATTTATTTAAAATCACTGGTAAACAAGAAGAGTTGGAGCAAACTAACATTATAGAAATGTGCGACTAAAAAAAAGCCCACCTGATTCAAAGGGTACTAAGGGACAAAGATTATGCTATCAAAGCCAAGGACGAGAAGAGATTTGCAATATAAATAGAACAGTGAGAGTTTGCATAATATTTTACGTAATTTGTAGACACTTCAAGTCGTGATATACATTAATGATATTCTTAAGTATTCTGATCAATTTAAAGAAAAAACAATGTTGCATGTAAACCTGTTTGTAAAAAATGCTAGACCCTAACATGTTAGACTTTGATAAGATTCAAATTTTGTTTGTTAAAACTTAATTTTCTTTCTGACTGACAATTAAAATTACAATTAAAGAAAATGCAATCTAATCAACCGAAAAACAGCAAACAAATCAGAATCCGCGTTATTATCAGTAACTGAAAGGGAGACACATCTTAGAAATAAAACACAGAAAGAAATCAAAATTTCACTAAGATTTAAGAAATGCAAAGATAAATATATTCATAATTTATTTTATAATTACAAGTTCCACAAATAAACGTGAAAAAAAAACTTTTTTTGTGTCCAATCTACACTATGTTCGACATAGATCACTCATCCATTCATACATACTCCCAACGTAAAAATGACGTTCCTAGTTAAATAAAAAAATTTCATGAATGCTTTTAAGCAAAATGGAAATGTTTACCCACATGATGTAATAAAACTTTATTGGTGTATTATTGTTTTTTTTGTATTACCCGTAAAAGGAACTCATGCAGAATTATTATAAATTTAATAATTATTCACTTTTAGTGATTATGATGATGATTATATATATTATATATATTATCTATAATTTCAATTATTCTTAATTATTATATATTAAATCATTATTATTATATAATTATATTATTATTATATCATCAATCAGTCAATATATATATAACTATATAACATAAAATCCTCTGAGCTTAAAATCTTCTCTTATAGAACTTTTAATTGTTTTTTCATAATCAATCTAATAATAATTATTATTCTATAATATAACTATATTATTAAAATACTCATTATCATTATATTCTCTATTTGATTAATACTTTAATTTATGCAAATTTATAAAGCTAAGAAATAGTAACAAATAAAATTTCTTCTCATCTCACATAACTCAAATTCATTCGTACAGGACTTTAGCTTCACACTCATAAGACTAACTCCATGCCATTGCTGTTCAGCTTGCTATTTATACAATTTCATAATCCTTAGTAGATGCTATTATTTCTCCCAGCGATAAATAAAATATATATCTAATATTCTAGTTTATATTAACTAAATACACCAACCTAATATTAATAAAAATATATAAATATAACTAAATAAATAATATATTATATAAATACTTTACAACTATTATCACAATTGTTTAACTAATATCCTTCTAATGAATTATCAATAAT
Source organism: Trachelipus rathkii (assembly GCA_015478945.1). NCBI lineage: Eukaryota > Metazoa > Arthropoda > Malacostraca > Isopoda > Trachelipodidae > Trachelipus > Trachelipus rathkii. The sequence continues at coordinate 26,245 of JABUQX010082346.1, read as the reverse complement.
ATTTATAAACTATGAAGAATAATAAAAAAAATAATTCAGTGGTAATAAACCATTAATATAAATATTAATTGATAATATATATATTGATATATAATATATAAATATATATAATAAATAATAATATTAATATATATTACTAAAATCAGATACTACTTCAATATTGGTAAACTTCAAAAACGATAACATAATTTAGTGATTAAATGTCGGACAATTTAATGGAATTTTATTAGTTATAAAATTATTTAAACGCATTGTTGGAAATCACTTTAAATATCTTTTATTTTATTTTTTTCTCCTATAATTTTAAGTCTTATGACTTCCTTGAAAAATCATTTAAGATTTTAAAATTTAAAATACCTCACACATTTAAACACAAGTAAAAACCTATCTAATTCTTTATAACAAAGATTATATAAAAATTTAACAACCAAATAACAAATAAACACACACAACACCTTACAAACTATTACACAATCACCTATCACAAATGACAACAATAAGTACTATAATTAATCACATATAAACTAAATAAAATCTACTATTCAGAGTCACTTATCATAAAAACCATCTTGTAGATAGAAAATTGATTCAATTCATATAAAAATAATTAAATAGAGATATAGAGATAATTACACTAAATTTTATTAATAATACATTAATATATAAATTAAATAAAAATAATAATATATATATATTTTAATATATAATATATAATAATATATAATATATTATTACATAAATGTGATACTAATAAACAAATGTAAATTCCATAATATATACTCAAGTATATATAACGTGAGTTTAACTATAATTAATCCCTCACTATTATTAAACAATAACTCATACAAAAACAATAAAAAAAGTCTCACAACAATCGAATAACTGAATTAGAATACACGAACACACCCAAATAACAAACAATAACTCAAGAAAGCAAATACATTACAAAATCTGATTTTTTGAATATATCTTCAAAAGAAACATATGATAAACTAAACATAAATTATTAAATTTAAGAATAGATATATACACATATAATAATGCAATAGAATTAATACACCATAGTTATTAATAAAAATAATAATATATAAAAATAATTTTATAATTAATAATACACTAAAATAAATAAAATAAATATATTATATTAATATATCCTAATATATAAATATATATATATAAATATATATATACAAATATTCTCACCTTTAATTTCTCAATCAGAGCATAGATGCGTTAATGCCCTTTCATCACGAAGCCCCTACCAAGCCGTATCTAGATCCTTGGATTAACAGACTTCACACTTCTCAACATACATCACTCTATTCATACTTACGTAACTCTCTTTTATCATGCAAGCTGCCAACTTCTAACAACCCATCATTATCCTCACGGGTTAATTTTCTACACTTGTCTTTTCCCTCCGTTATATAAAATATACATATCAATTTAGCCGGTATTCTCTTTAACTCCATTTCTAAACATGGCAAACCATCTCACGACTCCCACCAACCAAGAAACCCACCGTTCACTCCACGCCTTACTTACTACTACAGGCCACCCGCAACACTCACCCTACTGCCACATACATATAGTTATAGAGAAGCACCAACTTACTGCGCCCTCAACCCACTAACTCTAAAATAATAAATTAATAAATGCAATGAAAAAAAATAAAAATGAAAAAAAAAATATATAAATAAAATAAAAAAAATTAATACTCTAATAGATTTCACATAAATTATATATAAATGAACTAGTATGACAGAATATTGATGACATGTATAATATTACTAATATAGAAGAAGAAGGCGACAACAACAAAAAGACTAAACACAATCAAGAAACTCATAGGAAAACTAAAAGAATAACCGTAATAGAAAATATAATAAAAACATGAATACCTATTGTTTGACAAATTGTACTTGAAAGTAGTAAAATGATAGAAAAAGAAATTTGTATCTACATGAATCATAAATGAAGTTTAAAGAAAAGGGAACCTATATGGGTTTGGGGACAATGAATCGGCATCGAGAATCTTAACGACAACGAAATATAGCAACATCAAACAAGCACAAAAGTCGATTTTAATTAAATAAAAAGAAACTAAAAAAACGTAAGAGTGAAGAAACACCACCCCACGAAAAAAAGAAACAAACAAGGCACAAAAAAAAAAAAAAAAGAATAGCAATATTTATTTTATATCGATACAGGGAATCAAATCAATATTGTAACCTCAGACCACTTGATTTTCTCAGCCATCAAATTTATTTTTTTATTAGTATTGCCTTTGTATTCTGACACCACGACATATTCAATATCTGGATTGCTGCCATTTCTATACTAAACTTGAGTAAGCGATCAATTTAAATTCCACCAAATTTAATTTCCAGAAATATATCTGTAGTAAATCCTAATATTAAACAAATACCAAAACCTAGTTTACAGAATATTTTTTTAAAAATTCTAGTTAGCTTCAAGAAATTAAATATTTTCTTAGCAGTAGCAAAAAGAAATGGAATGGAATAATCCGAGCGAAGATTAAGAAAAATAAAACCAGGAGATTTCAAAAAAAGATAAATAACTAATTATTTTTGTAAAGAGAAATTTAAACAAATCCTAATAGAAAATATCAAATTCTAGACAAAATATTCATGAAAAATTTCAAACTGTTTAAATTTTCAAGATAAAATAGAAATTTCTAAAAAACATCAAGTTACAGTGGCTATTTTTCCTGATTAACACAATATATAAGCCTAAGTTTGAAAGACTGCTTCAGTTGTTTTGCGAAGCACACTCGGAAAACCATTTACCAATGAATATACACAATATAAAAAAAAACTCTGAAAGATCCGGATAATAAGCCTTTATTAATACATTAAAACTATTACAAATCCTTACCAGGTGTTTATTGTCTAACCTCTTTTGTCCTCTATTTAATTTGTATCCGTTTTCATTACATTGAAGGTGTTAAGATGCTCTAAAGAATAATCGGTTCAATACTCCGCACTAATATTAGTTAAGAATTAACTCCAAATAATATCTGTACTTGCGACACGAGAATAAACATTATGATATATCAAAAACTTGTGAGCCACACATAATTTACTATCTCTAAAGCCTCGCACGCGCAACGTGCGACAACCACAGACTCCTTACACATCTTTTCCACCTCTCCCCACATAAATGAAATTTATAAACTCTTAAAGAGAAAGTGTATATAAAAATATTAAAAACAAAAATAGTTTTACTCCAATCACACACAATAGATACACACTCATATACATATACAAAAAGAAAACATTGTTGGAACGTACAACAAAGCTATATAAGAAAATACAGTCTCATTAAGAGCAACCAAAAAGCTACGAAAAAATGTAAAAATATATGAAAAAAAAAATAAAACGGCAACGTATCAATTTATATATAAATAAAAAATAAAAAAAATATAAATAAGAAAAAATAAAAAATAAAATATAAATTAAATAATAAATAATATATATATAATATATTAATATAAATAATAATATAATCACTACTATATATATATAAATATAGATTGATTAAAGAATATAATAAAAATATATAAAAATAATAGTAAATAATAAATTTAAATTAACACGAATATATAATATAAAAATATATAAATAATAATAAATAATAGTAATAAAAAAAACTACTCATTTTCATTACCTCATTAACATAAATATAATAATTACACAAAAACTAACGTAGTCACTTAACAGACATATAAGGAAATGATACCCGGTAACATCGGCGAAATTTTAGTTTATCCTATTAGAAAGTACTTCTTTACGTACATAAATAAAATAATAAATGTAAATAAAAAGAAATGTAAGATCAGATTTTAAAAACTAACGTCTATTCAATCACGTCATACCGAGAAAATTAATCCCCACATACTATAAAGAAAATAAATTCCGCCATTTTGGTTGGTACCTCTTTCTTCGAATCCATCAATAAAGCTGCGTTGCCACAAAGTATGAGGCAAAGAAGTTGGAGATGTGGCAACGTAGCACTTTGCCTGCAATGAAACTAAACAAATAAGTTTATACGTACAATGTGCAAAATATACTTGTTACCAAATATCATTGGGGCTTTTTCTTCCTTTGTCTTCCCTATCTATTTAACTTCAGTGCTAAACGTCTGGTTTCCCCTAGATTACCTACTCTCGAGTCTTGAGATTTAGCCGAGCAATCTAAATTTTCCCAAACTCAATCTTTTCTTCTGCTTTAACAAATTTGTTACGTTTAGGTGGTTCTGCTCATCTCCAGTAACAATATATAATTATATATATATTATATATATTATATATATATATATTATATATATATATATATATATATTATATATATATTATATATATATATATATATATATTAATATATATATATGTTAATACCCTCAATAAAAAAATATACATAATTATACATAATTTCCATATAATAAATTACCAGAATCATATAACTAGATTCTTATATTTCTACTGAACCTAAAGAATATATACTTATTATATATATAATCTAAATGAAAATGCAATATATTTTATATATTATATATATATATTATATATATATATTATATATTACCATTTTCCATCAATCAATATATTATATATTAATAATAATTATACTATGACCTATTATTAAGAGGCATAGAATGGTTTTTAAAATTTTTCCTGTTTTGATCCATACCCGGAGGGTATATATATTATATATTATATATGTTTATATATTATTATATATATTATATATTATATGTGTGTGTGTGTGTGTGTGTGTGTGTTGTGGGTGTGTGTTGTGTGTGTTGTAAAGTGCCAATAATGGAGAAAGATGAGAATTGTATATTGTGATAATTAAATAATAAGGTAAGAATGTATGATTTTAACACTCACAAAAAAACGGTTATTGCCTTGTGGACCAACATGTGTATCAATAATCTCCTAGTCTCAGATGCGACAAGCAAGAAGGAGATTGATTCTTAATTATATACTGTGGGACTATGTTTATGAGTTTGATAGCTACCTTGATTCTAATTAAAAAAGTACAAAGGTTGATATCCGACTTATATTAGAACCCCAGAACACAGCATCCATTAAGATATCCAACCAATGCTTAAAAGAACACTCATAATAACTTCCGTGTTAGTAAACCTACCACATCAGGGAGCGAGATATGGCTTAATTTATGTTTCGCCTTCTATAAAAATGTAGCACAATAACCGATAATTCATATTACCTCTAGTACTAAATCTACAGATACAACAAATCATAGTGGGTGTGAACCAACCAGCTGAAGTTTAGACTGAAATCGGACCCATATTTTATATATTATTACTACCTAGATGTATTTAATATTGCTTCTACTGTAGGAAAGTAATTAGCTTTATCCAATATAAGTATTTACCTTGATAAAACTTACTCTTGAGTATATTAAATTATTGGAGATAAAAGATTATTGGATTTACTAATGCTCCCTACAACATGATATATAATATTAATAAATATAATAATTAGAATAAGTATTACCTCGATTACTAGTTTCATTATAATTATTGGTTTCCGTTATATAATTTAACTAATTTTGCATTTAATATTTGTTTAATATTAATAAATATTTATACAGTATTATATATATATATATATTTTAATCTTCATTATTTATATATTGATAATATAATTATATTTTTTATACTATTATACTATATTATAATATATATATATATATATAATATATAAATATATACTATTGGTTGGCCGAATACCAGGTGAGTGCTGTGAGTAATGATTCTCATTTTTTGCGATTACATTATAAGAAATTAAGTGTTAGCAATGTTAATGATGGCGTAAATATTATATATATGTGCATAGGTTTTAGGTACTTATAGTGCGCAATTAAATAAAATAAGGTTCGGTGCGTAGTGCGGGTGCTCTCGGTATTATGACGTGTGACGGTGCAGGCTAGTGCTAGGTGCGGTGCGTGCTGGGCGATAAATAATAGATTTATTTCTGCTGAGTTATAGACAGCGTCGGATATTAGCTCGTGAATAGGGTAAGGTGCGTTATAATAATTATAATTTAATACTTTAAGGAAAAAAGGGATAAAAAAAAAAATAATTTACACTATAATCATATAAGTCATTTTCTCAAAATTTCAATTTTTTCCATATCAGCTGACAATAAATAAATTAAAATCGCTAAAAAAAAAACTGAACATATAATTCTATAATATTATTGTGAATAAAATTTACTTAAGAATTGAATTTCTTTTATTAGTTTGCATACATAGCGAGAAAGAAATTTCATCGTTGTTCTTACTCTAGAGGATTATCTAGAGCTTAAGTGGGGTTGGTGTTAGACAAGTTTGAAGATTTATGAACTGAAAAATTTTTTTAATTTAAAATAAAAATTGAATATTTGATCAACTATTTACCTTATTATTTTTATTTTGGTTATTATTATTAGTTTCTAATAGGGCTAAAATTAAAAAAAATTTCTTTTGAACTATTAATTTAACTAATATATTCTTTTCGTGATAAATATATATTGAAATAAATATTTATATTAAATAAAATATAAATATTTAAATATTATGAGTATGACTATGAGCGTAACTAGTGATGTAACGATATCCGGCCGGATCCACCTCTCGATCATCATTTAAAACTCCAAACCACTCATATGACTCTAAATTGAAATAAACGAAATAAAACAGAAAAATTAGCATTGATATAAATAAATGTTATAAATCTTTTTATTAAAATTAAAATGTTCTCTCTTTTCACTCGATAATGATCGTATATTGTAACTCCTCCGAAGCGAGACTCACATTAACCTATATATCATCGGTTATTGTTATTATCCGCTATAAAAAGAAATATATGAGCTGTTCTTATCCCTTGATGTTTTCCTCCACCTCGATGTAAGCGAGTATACGCCTGTGGCTGCTCTCCTAGTTGCAAGTTTTAGGACAATAGCTAATTTTTTTAAGTTGTGCTAATACGAAATTTAGTTATAAATTACAAACGTTCTTTTTGACAAACAGGTAATTTCCTTATATATCATTCTGTACCTAGTGCTAAAGATTATCGATTCTGCGTAAAATCATGCAGTATCATGTAGGCAGTATTATATGTCTTTTCACCTGTAATAGATAAGCTTATTACGCCAACATACGCTGTGCTACGGTAATACCTCTGAATTTACTGATAACAGAACAGCATCGTTTCAATGTTGGTTGTAGGTGGCTCTCATATATATCATATGGCACAACAAACTGAGTGTATAAAAATATATACGGTGAATTTCTTTAATATTTGACAGACTATATAGTTCAAATAATATGTGATAATGTGTTAGTTTAGGACGGTGTTGTAGTTTGATCTAGCCAGTTTTGTCCCAGTAAAACAACAGATAGAAGCCTATGAATGATGTGTACTTGTCACCTGTGTTGGGAGGAGTATATTAATATAATTTTTATGGAAATATATAGTCCATTGAAAAATAATCGTGTGTGTTTTATAGTACATAAGCGCTCTGAATATTCAAAACAACCTACTCAAATAATAAACGAGTTGCAATGTGTGAAAGGCAAAAACACCGTAAAGGTTATGTACAGCGCTAGAAATTCCCTGTACCATAGAGTTTTGTGTTATATTATTTTTATTTTCTTTTTTGTTGAGAATTTATCTTGCGACGGTGTCGAAGGTACATTATACGATAATTTCTAAGATAAATGAATTAAAATTTATTTCAGATTATATGGTGTAAAGAAATTGAGGTGTAGGGATCGGTACCAAGCAAAGCAAAGCACGTACCCAGGCATGAATGAGAGCAAAAAACAATTAAATATGCCACACACTTCTAAGCTAAATATCACCGATAAACTATCTTCATTCGTAAAGAGTCCCGAATTTTTGAGCAAATGGTATGATATAATAAAAATCATCATTCAATAATTTCAGAGCGCAGGGTTGTCTTATGTTTTTACTACATGTTTTTTGTGAGAAATATACCATGTAAAGGTAAAGAATTAGTCATTAAGATTGAGAATCATATAATAATATTTTTTGTTAGCATATAAATTGTTCATCAAAATATAAAATAAAATAGATGGTGTGTAATCACAATTTAGAATAATTTGGCCAACTCTCTGTTCACTAGCTCGCGACTTAAGGAGAGTGTCTTACTATGTTTGTTAAGATATAAGTGTGAATAATCTCGAGCTAAATTGTTGTAGAACTATTTATATTATCCTTATAACGATATGCTATGTATCTTTATATAATCTGGTACCATTCGTGTATAATGTCAATATAGGCGATTCGCTAGATAGAGCACACGATGGCGAACACAATATGCTGTATTGGAAATGCCAACTTGAATGTTTCTCACCGTCTGACTTTCCTGGTGTGTGTATATAGTCGAAAAAGAGAGTTTGTTTTAAATAGGCAGTGTTGGTTTTTTGGTGCTGAGGAGTTTTAGGTAGTGTCTCGGGACTGTTTTCATGTTACTCGTATAAATGTTAGCTGTCATAGTGGGTGTGAGCAGTTTTAAATCAGATATAAAGTAGCTCATATTTGGATTTAGAGTCAATGAAAACAACAACAATCTTGTATATCGTTTTCGCAACAACAATACTCTCTTCGGTCTAGATTCGAACCAACCAAAAAACCAATGTAAGCACTCAGTTGGGAATACACGTTTAATGATAAAAACATTCCTTATCCTATTACGCTCTTGACAATAACACTACTTAATCCTCACTCGATACCATAAGCACAAATTTTAGGTTTACTATATTATCCTAATTAAATCAATTTCTTCCATGTTACAGATTATTTCATTTATTTAAATCAATATGAAAATATTTAATAGGTAAATATGAATGTGTGGGATAAAGTACGAGTAATAAGAATTATGTTTACAAGAGCACCAGTTATTTTGTATATGAAAGCAAGGATTAATTATGACTTAATGAGTTATTTAATGGTCAAATAAGTTTGAGCTAGTTTACTGTTGGTTTAATAAGTGTGGAATAACTATTGAATAGAATCCGATTTAGCAGTATCGCCTTATAAGTTTACATAATAAAGTTCACATAATAGCTTTAATATTCCAGCACTTTATTATGTCACGTAGAAATTGGAGAGACCAAATTGGCACTGAAGTGGTGGTTTAGCTGCCTTAGTGTCTTTTATGGTCAATTTATTAGTTTACAATTATTCGAATTGATAATATCTCAAAAGTGAGAGCTTTGTTAATTGACGACATCTCCGATTGTTTTACCATCATAAATGCATGGCTTCAGAGTTTATAAAATATAATTGGAACCTGTTGTAAGCCACGTTTGTTTAATGTTAGTGCTTATTATAATGACTTGTCTTGTTGTTTCTTGTTAGCTAATTGATTGAGTAGTTAGGTGTAATTTGGTTGCTATTCCGGAACAATTTTTAATGGTGTTTTGTTGAGATAAATTATTTTGCTTTACACATATCATAATGAGTTGAATATGTTTCACCTGTGACCTCAGGTTGTGTATAATTTTTTAATTAAAGTTTTGCCAATTTTTTCCTGTCTGGACTAATATGTTGATGTTCAGGCAAATTATACATTTCTATTCTGAATTTAGAAATATGTTTGTACAAATTAGGAGATGATGTTAAAATTAACTGTAACTTCAAATGCTAAGTGTTGTTATGGGCCAACTTTACAAACTACTACTCATTTGTCGAATGTTCTAGAGACAGTAGTGGTGTTTCCTGTTCACGTAAGGATTAGTGTATGCAGCGGTTGTGTTTGTTTAGATTTATTAGTCGTTATTCAGGTTAAACAATGTAAGCTTAATTGATTATTGAAAACATTTGACTAAGTGCTGCTCATATTTATTCAATATGATTAGTAATCGCACTAGTATAGGGTTAGATCTAACCCATAGGGGTGCAAAGAGGTTATGTGGTTATATTTTTGGGTATTGATCCTACACGATAATTATCATAATAAACTTTTTGAAACAATCTCTCCCAATGTAAAAACTCTATAACACCACTATAAAGATATGTTAGAAACGGAGAATAATGTTTAGTAAGTATATAAAGAGGTGGCGATTATGTATGGGTATCATAAGTTAGCTATGTTGGTACTTATAATGGTTGTTGTTAAAAGTGTAGCGGTGCACAAATCATCTAAGATAAGAAAATGTCTTGACCAGGTTAAATAGTATGACTATGATTCAATCTGTTAAAAGGTCACTTAAATCATTTGAGAGGGGCGATATCGTGTAGAGATATGTTTGAAAAGAGATTATAGATTCTAAGATGTATAGAGTTTTGCCAGAGGTAGTGCTCATTACATATGTGAGCTATAGTCCCACCTCAAGTATTCGGTGGAGAGCCTTTGTTACACGTTAGCTCGGAGAATTTAATGGTTTTACTGCACCTCTCTGGTTAATGAGTATAAGATAAGACTAAAGGATTAGATTATGTCTTAGAATTGCGATAGAAAATGGTTAGAATATTCTGTTTTTTTTTCTATATGTTTAGCTAATCTATTTCTAATGTATAACTTTTTAATTTTATATGAAAGTGAACTGATTATTCTCGTATAGTATTTACTTATGTTAGTTGTAAGTTATGTTTATGTTCTTAGTTCAAATGTTATAGTCTTATTTGTGGGTGAGCTCATCTTTTTGAGTCAATATTAGTTTTGTGTTTTGCAATTATATACCCTTTCCCTCCCAACTCTACACCTACAGACGCACGAAAAAAAGACACTAAACTTGTTAAATAATTGTTGTTAAATAATTCATATTCACATAGAAAAGGATATAAAGGAAGTAGAGGATGTTGTGTTGCTGGATATGTTCAGTTGCTCACATTACATAAAAAAATTAATTTATTTCTGAAAAAAATTTTATTCCTAAAATACTTTAAGTGTTATTTCTAGGAAATTTCACAAAAACATTTTATGCTGCCGATTAAAAAGCTCAGCAATTTTTTTTTTTATTTCATTAATTTAATGTCACCCTTTAAATGAAAATTTTAAATGAAAATAAATTTCTTAAATAAAAAGTGTGAAAATTAATAATGTATAATATTTTTAATTTAGTTTGTAATATTTAGTTTAAAAAACTGTCACTAAGTATTAATAACATTATGTTTCTCTTTAATATATATTCATGGTGAAACAAATATACTTGTATAGCTTAAATAAATATGTAAAACTGTGATTAAACTTTGTCATAGAGAAGAATTTGTTATTTTATTCACCTTGATATTATGGTATTGAATATAGGTAAGGTCTGTGTTACGTGCTATGTGAAGTAGGAAAATATCGCCAAAAATTCAAATATTAATTTTATCTAAAATTGTACGAACTGTTCAGAAGACACAGACAAAATCTTGAAATCCTTTCTAAATGTTTGAAAACTAAACTGTGTCAAAGGACGGGTGGGGATTAAAATTATTACTTATAATTTACTGTTGTTAAGTAGAAGGGCAAGGATCCTTCACATTGCCGTGTGAAAGTATAAGTGCTATTATCCATGTGTCAACGTCAGTGTCCTTTCAATTACCTTGAAATATGATTAGGCCTCTTTAGTAATATTCAAGTAGGTTATGTTAGGTTTCTTGTATTTTCGATGGTGGAATGATTGTTAGCCAGACTGGGTTAGTCTGTATCTATTCGGGCGAAGATTTGTTAATGTTAGAGTTATTTTGTATTATAACTCACGTTAAATAATTTAAAATTATAATACGTATAATTACTAAATGGACTGTAATTGGTAAACTAGATAAAATAAAATTGGGTTGATATTCTCAATAAGTAGTTTAAATTTTACTGATTTCGGTTCTAGCCTTTCCTTTAACGTTCCTTATAAGATAATGAACATTGTATATGAAATGCAAGTTTTATTGGTTAAAGATTATGTAGTCGTAAGGTATGATTCCAATTGTTCCTTCAAGTATACACCAGACGTCCTATGTATATGCTAAGCCGATTAATTGAGTGACCGAGTATTTGTACCTATGTTTGCAAACAAATACATTCGTACCAACAGCAGTACTAAGTTTTGTATAAGTAATAGGTTTAGATATTAATGTGTAAAATTATATTTTTAGTGTAATTTTGTTATATAAATATTGCTGTCATTGTAAAATTTTAGGTTACTTTATGCTAAATTTTTGCTAAGTTTTCTTAAATATTACAATGTTAATGTAAAATTAACATTGATATGTTAGAGTTATGTTTGATAATGGGAGATATACTAAGTTTTATGATCAATGTTAGCTACTTTACTCTTGTTAAGTATTAACTTTCTGGATGTTAACAGTTTTTTAGTAAGTATATATGTTAGGGTTGTTGTTTACATTATGTTCTTAATTTAGGTTATAACATGTTAGCTTTATTGATGTGAAAACTTTGCTATGTTTTCAATTATTCGTTGATTAGTATGAAAGTTAGGTTGGATTATGGTAACTTTTTGTTAAGTTTTCTTAAATATTACAATGTTTTTGTAAAATTAACATTGATAAGTTAGAGATATGTTTGAAAAGGTGGGATTAGATTAAGTTTCGTAGGTAGTGTTGGCTACTTTATTGTTGTTAAGTAGGGCACTATGCTAATGTTAGCAGTTATATTACCATGCTAATGTAAGATTAACATTGATATGTTAGAGATATGATTGAAAAAGGAGAATTAGATTAGGTTTCGTAGGTAGTGCTAGCTACTTTACTGTTATTAAGTCGGGAAGTTTGTTAATGTTAGCAGTTATATTACCAAGTTAATATTAAATTAACATTGATATGTCCTAGATGTGATAGAAAATGGGTGATATTCTATGATTTATTTTCAATGTTAGCTACTTTACCGTTGATAAGCAATGAACTTTTTTAATGAAAACAGTTTATTCGTAAGTTAGGTGTGTAAGGTATGTTATGTCCTTAGTTCAAGTTATGCTATACTAGCATTATTGACGTGAGCACTTTGTTATGTTTGCAAATATTCGTTGGTTAGTGGGATAGTTAGGTTAGTATGAAAAATTGGGACTCCAAAGGAGTTGGTGACTTGTTGTGGAGGAAAGGGAGATGAAGAAGCGGGGGAGAAGGACAAAAGAAAACTCTAACCACTCATGACACAATTCTTTCTATCCTGAGGTTTAATGATGTTATATGAGAATAGCGTATCTGGACCTGCCCAATTAAAAAAATTCTTGTTCCAAAATTCATGGAAGAAGGTTGCCTTTTTTTATTAAAAAGTTCACACCTCACAGGCATAGCCCTATTCAAGGAGGGCAACTTCTCTAGGTAATTTCTACCTAGGATCCGAACTAGGATTCGAACCCGCGACCTTCCCATGCGACTCCGTCGCTCTACTGTTTGAGCCTGAACACAGCCTGATATTTTTCCATCTCGTGCACGGGGAAGAACGTTTTAATCTTGTTTGATAAATTTACTCATCAAACACCACCTTAGGATTTATTCAGATATAAATAAAATTACGGTAAACTCCTTTTCTCTTATTTTTTCTTATAACAGTTCACTGATTTATTTGGTGTCCCTAAACTTAAATTCAATAATAATAAATATATAATAATATTACTAAGCTGTTACCAAAATCCTATGGAACTCAAAGTTCGATCTAATATAATTTAGATTTTGAGAATATAGGTGTAATGATTTAACTTCTAGTTTATTAGAGGTTGAACTGAGGTCTAAGTGGACCTTGAGTTCATTCTGTACCTTATATAGTTAACTTTTGAGTTTAAAAAAGTGATAGTTAGGTTATGATAAATTTTTGTTAAGTTTTGTTAAATATTGCCGTCATTGTAAAATTTTAGATTAAGGTATACTAAATTTTTGTTAAGTTTTCTTAAATATTACATTGTTAATGTAAAATTAGCATTGATATGTTAGAGTTATGTTTGAAAATGGGATATATACTAAGTTTTATGGTCAATGTTAGCTTTAACTTTACCTTTGGATAAGTAGGTAAGTTGCTTGTTAATGTGTTAAACAGTTGTATTCAAACGTAAGGTACATTAGATTTGCTGTTTTACATTATTATGTTCTAAGTTCTGGTTATGCCATGATAGCTTTATTGATGTGAAACTTTGCTATATTTGCAAAATAATGAATGGATAATTAGATATAGGTTAGATAAAGTTTTGATAAATTTTCTTAAATATTACAATGTTAATGTAAAATTAACATTGTTATGTTAGAGATATGTTTGAAAAAGTCAGATTAGATTAAGTTTTGTAGGTAGTGTTAGCGATTTTACTTTTGTTAAGTAGGTAACTTTGTTAATCTTAGCAGTTATGTTACCATTACCATGTTAACATTAAATTAACATTAATATGTCCTAGATGTGATAGAAAATTTGTGATATGCTAAGTTTTATGGTCAATGTTAGTTACTTTACCCGTTGATAAGCAAAGAACTTGATTAATGAAAATAGCTTATTCGTAAGTTAGGTATGTTGTGTTCTTAGTTCAGGTTATGCTATGTTAGCTTATTGACGTGAGCAATTTGTTTTGTTTGCAAATATTCGTTGGTTAGTGTGATAGTTGGATTAGGTTATGATAAATATTTGATAAGTTTTGGTAAATAATACATTGTCAATGTAAAATTAGCATTGAAATGTTTGAAAAGTGTGTTAGGTCGAGTTCTGTATGCAGTGTTAGGTACTTTACTGTTGTTAGGTAGAGAACTTTTTGAATGTTAATAATTTATTCATGCTTAAGATATGTAAGGTTTCCTGTTTAAGATTATGTTCTTAGTTCAGGTTATTCCATGTTAGCTTTATTGATGTGAAAACTTTGTTTTCTTATCATTTATTAGTTTGTCAGTGTGTTAATTAGGTTAGGTTATGGAAATTGTTTCTTACGTTTCCTTAAATATTGCAATGTTAATATAAAATTAACATTGATATGCTAGAGACATGTTTGAAAAATAAGGATGTGCTAAGTCTTATAGGTAGTGTTAGCAACTTTACTGTTGTTAAGTAGGGAACTTTGTTAATGTAAGCAGTTATGTTACCATATTAGTATTAAATTAACCTTGTTATGTCCTGGATATGATAGAAAATGGGAGATATGATAGGTTTTATGATCAATGTTAATTACTTAACCGTTGATTAGCAAAGAACTTTGTTAATGAAAACCTTTTATTCGTACATAAAGAATGTTAGGTATGTTATGTTCTTAGTTTAGGTAAAACTATGTCAGCTTTACTGCTGTTAAAACGCTGTTATGATAGCATTTATTCATAGTTCAATATGTTAATTAGTTTAGTTTACGTTAATTTTTGTTAACATTTTTTAAATATTACTGTTGTTAATGTAGTAGGCTCAGGCTGTGAAACAACTTTAGCACTTGATGTATTTGAAGTAGACAAACTTTTAGATGAATAAGAAAGAACAGTAGCATCAGAAGTGGAAGGTATATTTTCAGTTGTGTTATCTCCTGCTGAAGCAGAGACATTGGTAGCTTTTTATGATTGATGTGAAAACTTTGACACGTTAGCATCTTTTGATTGTTCAGTATGAAAGCTAGGTTAGGTTGTGATATTTATGTTATGTTTATTCAAAATACTACTAAAATATTACTTGAATTAATAGATTAATAGATCATGGGTTGGTGGGAGGAGAGGGTGGTTTACTTTACTGATTTCTTGATTTACCGGTTTACGGTCAGTAAAATATTATACTTTACTGTGATATTTTAACCATAGGATTTATTTTTATGTTATATTTATACAAAATGATACCAGAAATATGGCTTGAATCACCAGATCAGTAGATCAACAAATTAATAGATCATTGATTGATGGTACGGGAGGGGTGGGCTGGTGTATTTGCTGATTTACTGCTATATGTTCTGTAAAACACATTTTTTTTACGTTATAAACAAATTGAATAATATTTTTAGTAAAAACAAAATGTTTTAAACAAATAAAGAAAGAAATAAATAAAAAAATTTAAAATATATATTTTTTAAATAAATAAAACTGAAAATAAATAAATATTGAAAAAGTTTAAAACAAAATAATTTTCTATAAAATAAAATAAAAATAAATAAATATAAAAAGTTTTAAAACAAAATAATTCTTTCACAAAATAAAAATAAAATAAAATATATAATAAAAATTTGAAAATAAATAAGAAATTTGAATAAACTAACACAAAGTATAAATGTAAAATGAAACTTATAGATAACAAACAAATTATTCATGTTAGGCTAGGTTACTAAGGTGAGGTTATGTTAGGTTAAGTTTGATTAGGTTAGGTTAGGTTAGGTTACGTTAGATTTGGTTAATAACATCTCCTCTTTAAACAATTGTAGCCTTACCATTCATCTGTTATAATTGTTGTTTTTGGCTTTATGTATGTCATTATTACTTTCAATACTCCTGCTCATTACTGTTGCTAAAAAACATTTACATGATTCCCTTTCTATACTTCCTATGACCAAAATTGAAACTTATCGAACACTATATCATATTTATTTATTTATTTATTATTATATACTTTTTTTAACGCTTTTCATCTTATTTCTTCTTTATTTTCCGGCATTAAAATGTTCGCTGTCTTTCGGAAATTCAGTTTTTTTGTGCTATTTTCGTAGTGTGGAAAGAGAAACGGACAATCTGAACGCTGACATATATATATATAAGTAGTTATTATATATATATATATAATATAGAATATAATAGATAGTATATAGATATATATATAATATAATATATATAATAATGTAAATATAAGTATATATATATTATATAAAAATAATATAAAATTAATATTAATAATAATAGATATTATATATATAGTAAATGTATTAGGGATATAATAAGGTATATATAATATAGGTTGAGGATTGGAGAAGTTTTGAAACCATTGCTGGTTTTAAAAACACCGATAGGTTTAAAAACCACGAGAATAAAGAGAAAAGCCAAAAGATTGGTTTAAACCATAGAAAAAAGAACCATGGATGGAAGAATGATTTAAGAATGATAAATTATAGTTAATATTTTTCTTTAGCATGGTTGTATGTTTTTCTCAATGTGTGCTTTGCAAGGTCGGGAGAGTAACTGAAAAGGCACTAAAGGAATTTCTGCCGATTTATATATTATTGTGGAATTGAATGAAATGGAGTGTGAGATCAATTATAGTAGTATAGGGTAGAATAGAGGGGTAGTGATAGTAATAAATAAGTAGGAGTGAAAGATAAGTATGGAGTAGAGGTAGGTAGTATGACAAGGTGGAATATAAGGGAGGGTAGTAAAGTGTAGAATAGGAGGGAATAAAGGGTGAAGTGGAGTAGATAAATATATATAGGTGAGAAATATAAATGTGAGTGATGTATTTTGTAAATTGGTAAGCCATGTTTAAGAACAATGAATGGGTAACTACGAGGGAAAGGGATAGAATTTCGAGCTCTTGAGCATTAGTGCAGTTGTGTCGTACCCATTCGATGCCAACATTCAAAAGATATATAATAAAACTCAGGTTTGTGGGAGTGTGTGGCCACAGCATACAACCAAGCAAGGAAAGGCAATGACATGTAAAACTAATTGGAGTGGAGATGAATATTATAAATTATGAGAAAAAGGAGGTTGATAATGGGGAGCAAGGTAGGAAACAAGGGTGAGAATCCCCAACATCAACAGAAAGAATTTAATAGCAAAGTAAAAAGGAAAGATATCATCAGGCAAGAAATTAGCAGAAAAGAACTCACATTAACCAATTGGCATATCATTTTTATCAACCAAGTATCAGACCAAGTAACTAACCCAGCCAGGAATTAGTATTAACAAAACAAGTAGTGGGAAATTTCATGGAATAAAATTAAGAAGTGCCATATATTCTACTCCAATCCAGCTTTCATAAATTAGTATTGGTATCCTTCTGGTGTGTTTAGTTCTCTTCTGTTGTCTGGATGCTTTCAGTTGTATCTTCTCGTTTCATTCCTCTTAAATTTACTTGGAAATTGAGTAAGTGGTTTCTTTATGTTTTATATATAAAATAATAAGCATATATGTCAGAAACTTCATCAACTTGCTAATGTTGAAGGTGGTGTGGTTTATTTTTTCATTATGTTTGAGTTATTGTGTGTCATTTCGCTCTCAAAGGCATTTTAACATTTTAGAAATAGCCGTTTGGGATATTCAGCCTTAAAGTCGTGGGTAAAAATTAGATTTTTTTTAAGGTATGATAATAATTCTTATATAATACCATATTCTCTCAGTTTCGCATTTTAAACTGACTGATATTCGGATCTCTCACTTTTATTGTTGTCTCTCTCTCTCTCTCTCTCTCGTGGTCACAGACTTAGCAACATATCAGAAATATTTTTTGCGTGCGGTCTCCTTCTCTCATCTCTTCTTCAATCTCTCTCTCTCTCTACTCTATATATTTATAATAATATATTTATAATTATATATTATTAATATAATTAAATTGAATATATTTAAATTTAATATATTAATTAATAACTCTTATAATAATATATTATTTAAATTACATATTATATAATCTATATTATATTTGAATTTTATCTTAATTTCCTAAAATATATTGAAATATTTCAAATAATAATAATAATATTAAATTATCATTTGTATTTCTTATTATTTCAGATTTAGTTAATTTGATTATGTTTAATCTTTTTACTTTTATGCGTTTTTTTTATTTTTTTTTTTTTTTTTTATTTTTATTTTGTGTATTATTAATTAACTCAAATAAAGATATAAACCTATATTCGAATTTCTTAATGACGCTTCGCCATATGTGGTGATAATATAAATGACTGTAATGATATAACATGCTAACTTCTGATTTTATAGTAAATATACTCTCATTAAAAAATAGAGGGGTATTTAATAATTTTGTTTATTATCCAGGTGTACCTAATGCAGCTTATCTCAACTCTATTTTCATCACGAATACTTAAAGAAATATTTATTCTTAAAGAATATTTTTTATATAATTAATGTAATAGTTATGTTTGTAAATTTTTTTTAAAATTATCTTGTTATCTTCTATACTGAATATAATGCTCCTTAATATAATATGGAATTAAAAATCATCCTAATTA
This sequence comes from Trachelipus rathkii, assembly GCA_015478945.1. Lineage (NCBI taxonomy): Eukaryota > Metazoa > Arthropoda > Malacostraca > Isopoda > Trachelipodidae > Trachelipus > Trachelipus rathkii. The sequence continues at coordinate 7,133 of JABUQX010082346.1, read as the reverse complement.
GCTCACAATATTAAATAAATCAATTATACAAATATAATAACATATTAAAATATAATTTCTCATAAAGGAATTAAATATACTTTTGTTTTATATTTGTTTTATTTATAAATATAAAAAACAAATAAAATTTTTAAATTGTGATTATTCAAAAAGAATTAACCATAAATTTTTGCAACCTTGTAAACTTATTTATATAAATTTATATTTATTATTATAGTATTTATATTATTAAATTGGTATAAAATTTATTTTATATTTTATAAAAATATTTTAATAATATATTTATAATTTATTTAATTAAAATTATATTAATAAAAATTATAATTTTCTCTATTCTATATATTTAATTATAATTATTTTTTATTAATATAATATAAATTATATTTATATACTTAAAATTTCTATTTTTTAATATATATTTATATATTTTATATTTAAATATAAATGTATTATATTTTTAATTATTAATTCAATTTTAATATATTATAATTGTTATGATATGATTTACTATTTATATATATAAATTAATTTTTAATTTATATCTTATTTATATATAATTTAAAATATATTAATATAATATTTATTATTTAATATTTTAATATATTATTATAAATATTTAATAATAATTATTATTATTTAATTATAATATAAATTATAATTTAATAATAATTATAATATAAATAATTTTTATATAAATAAATTAATGATCTCAAAATATTAATATTTAATTATATTATTAATATATTTATTATATTTAATATATTATATATAATTGATATAGATGAGATATATATAATTATATATTAAGTAATCTATAATCCGATAAACATATGAAAATATCTCGATATAAATGTCATGAAAATATAAATCACACATTCGATGTTATTACAACGATAAAACTTGATAAGAGAGTAACAAATAGACGTAAATGACTGTCAAAATCTAATAATTAAAGGGATGAAACAACATTCACTGTATTTTGATCTTAACTTATATATTATTATTAGTGTTTTCGATTGATTTATTTGTATACATCTATATATTATATATTATTATCCTTACTATTTAATTAATATATTTATTTTAAATATATTATTATTATTATTATTATTATTTATTATATCTCTATTATTATTATATTATTATTAATATATTATCATTTTATTTGCTCTATTAATATTTTAATATTTCTAATATTTTTTTGTTAATGATTATTATTTTTTATCTTATTTATTTAATTAATAATAATTATATTTATTTATTATTATTATTATATTATTATTTTAGTTTTCAATTGTATTATTATATAATTATTTGGGTTTTTTTATTATTATTTATCTTATTATTTATTATTATTAATTTTATGATATATAAATTTTTGGTTTATTAGTTTCAAAATAAACCAATTTACAATAGATAATTGTTAGACCTACAATATGTATACTGAAATAACTTCTTTTTGCGTCTTTGGTAGGGAACATTGGCTTACGTGGCGATAATAAAGAAAGAATTTCTTGGATTCAACATCCTGTTTTTAGAACTAGTTGCGTGTGCAACTATTGCAGACCGTAAAAAGAACAACGTAGCGACTTTAGATACAAGTGCAAGGAGCTAAATGTCAAATAATAGTGCTAAATTGTTGGAGTAGGAGGGAGGAGAGGAGGATGGAATGGAAAGAGGAGGTAGGATAATGAGATAGGAGGTATGAGTGAGGTAAGTGAGGGGAGGAGGGAGGAGGTGTCAAAGAGTGGATGAGGAGGTGGAGGGAAGGAGGAGGAGCGAGGAGGAGGAGGAGGAGGAGAGCAGGGAGGGGGGAGAAGGAAGATAAATCATTCCAGACTTCTCAGGTCAAGACCCGTTAATTAAATTAGAATAAAGAAATTATGTCAATTGAATTAGGGTAGAGAGTTAATTCAATAATAATTATAACTTATGCAAACCTTAGTTCAAGTTATATGAATGGTTAATTTTTTTTAATAATTCAGAGCTAATTATGAATTTTTAATTAGGATCAATTATGATTCTTAAATAAGAAATATTAAAATATTTTAGATTGTCATATTCTTGTTTCGAAGAATCAAAAAAATTAAAGACTGATGACACTCACAAATAACTCTACTCTTACCAATTCATGACAAACTAATATTTATTTTGAGGTAACAGATCTTTTAAGGGCGACTCTCAATTCTGACACTTCACTGCCCTGAGAAATAAGACGAGTTGAGTCTAAAAGGAAGTAGGTATAAGGGGGGGATATAATAATATAATATATATAATATAAAATATTATATTTTTGGGTGGATATATATAAATTAACTTATATATTATATATATTCTGACTTTATGAATCTATAATAACTGTAACGTTTTATTTTTATATATTATTTATAGTATATAATAATAATAATAAATATTTAATATAATAAATATAATAATAATTAATAAAACTTTTAAAATATAATTATAATTTTTTATTTCGAGTGTAATATATATATTTTTTTAAATATATTCGCCATGGAGACTGAGCTAGTAATATAAATATAAAATTTATATAGCGATAGCAATTAGGATTTTCTTAATAATAATAAATAATAAAAAAAAATATAGGAAAGATTTGTTTAGTATTTATTTATATATTTATTTATATAATATATATATAATTATTATATTAGATATATATTGAGATGAGAATGAGATGAGAAGAGAGAGAGAGAGAGAGAGAGAGATTTGAGAGAGAGAGAGAGTGAAGAAACATTGGTTAATTTAGAAGAGAGAGAAAATAGAGAGATACAGAAAGTGAGATCAGAGAGAGAGAGAGTGAAAAGAGATGAGAAGAGAGAGATAGGTGCTATCTTTACTTTTCGTTAACTTCCGGATAGTGGTTTTTTGTATATGTAACGGTGGAAGTGATATTAGTTTAAACAGGACTCGATACTTTTTTTTCTATTAATGTAACGGATTTTTTTCCGAAATAACTTCCGTTATTTTTATATTCTTCTCAGGTTACGTATAATTCATGTTTCGGCTTATATTTTGTTTCGACTTTTCTTTGAAGTGGGTTTAATAGTCATTAATTGACTTATAAATATTGAGCGCACCTTTATCCTCTCTTTGAGCTAATTTAGGACTCTGCCCGTGAGCTCTGGTGTTATTTTAACTGTAATTTTAGTATTATTATTATTATTATATTATATTGAGGTTTTTATTATTATATATATACGTAATATTATATTAATTATTATAATATTATATAAATAAACTAAATAATATATATATAATACAATATAAATATATATAATACATATATATAATTAATATATATATTAGATATATAAGCTGAAAGCTAAATAAAGAAAATCGGTTAATGCGTTTAAGAAAGGTCTTAAGGACCAAGAATATACAATATCCTTTTCTATGATATCTATTAATTTATAATATCACTAGTGTAAATAGTTATGCTCATATATCACGTAATTTCTTTTAACTTTTCTTTCGCATAATATGAATATTAAAAATATTTATATAAATGTATATAATAATTTTTTTATTAAAATGTTTAAGTTCCATTCTTAATAAACTAATCACTGTGGCCAATCTAATAGATTTTTTGCGCTATTAACATTTTTTGAGGTCTTTATAGGTAACTTGTTGTCCCTTGATTTCCGATATTATTGTGATCCTCTCGTTTTCCTAGATTTGGCTCTATATTTGTTTTTGAGATATAAACGGGAGGGGTATCTGAATCCTTATTTAATAGTTAACAACATTATTATGTTAGGTTGTAATCAGTATTTTCACAATATAAAAAATAACACTGAAATATTTATTATCATAATTTTATGAGATATGATAAATATAAATATGCTGATATTATGTCAAACATTCTCTCTAATATCCTCAGTTACTATATGATTAAATTCACAATTTAAGCATTATACTAAATAATTCCGCTATGTAATTATATGATTATACTTCTGTTGTATATTTGGTCTCTAGTTAATGTGGCAATCACTTGGAAGAAGGGCTCCGGATCATATTTAGTCTCCCATCTATTGTGTAGTATATAATTATTATTTTATCCCTAATTCTTTCACTTGTGTTATTTACTTTCTTTCTCATCACCTTTGATTATCAATTGATGTTAACCTCATCCCTTGTCCTTCTACTATATAACTTCCTTAGATTTATCACGTTGTATTATCCCTTTCACGATCATAAAATCGTACTTATGTTAGAAAAGTGAAACTACTACCTATATAATATAACATTTCATATATTTTGTATTTATTATAGCATTTACTGTACGAGTTCTACATAGTTGTCAGATTTTTATGGTTTTGCACTAAAAAGTTTTGGTGAATGAAATCCAAGTGATTCATAATAACTTATATAAGATCAGATGCTTCTTGAAAATATCAGTAACAGAGTGGAATTTAGTGAAATTTGTCATCCTTTTATTTGTATGTTGTGGCGAATTTTAAGGTGCCGTAATGATTCCCCTAGGGCGTGGTGGACTTTCTCCATTAAGGCTGCAACCAATGATAAAAATCTGCAGGAAGGTATAGGTTGTGAAAAAAACATTCACCTCTTTGTTCTTAATTCGCCCTAACAAATTGTTCGTTTCATCTAGTTAACCTAGTTTGAATGTGGGAAGTGGTCGAAGGGAAAGAAAGATAATGTGGTCTTCCCCTGTCAAAACAGTAGCGCTTTGTTAATGTATTTGATGCAACTACAGTGCAGTATTTGTGCCTGTGGCGGCCATGACAACTTTTTCCCAGGTGGTGGTGTCTGAAGCAGTGGTTCCCCTATATACTATCCCACAAGCATTATTGAAATTATCATATGCAGGTATCGTTAGTTATATCCTGTCTTTTGGCTGCTTTTCATTTTAGTAAGAATAGTATGATTCTCTATTTCTTCAAATCACGTCATTATAGAACCGTGGGTTTGTGTTCTATTTATTTTATTCATGCTTTCTCTGCAAAAGATCATTATATAATTAATTTTCATATTACACTCATTCAGGTTTTCTTGGAGGTGAGACTATTGGAATGGGTTTAATTAATCTCGAATGCATAACTATTAGCCAATTTGTTTCTAATAAAAACACACTTTCAAAGAACTATCTTCGTTGAAATACTTATTACCATAAATAATTCTGCCATATCTCTTACAGAGTCTGTTATTTTTAGAGTATACCCCTATTTGGTATAAATTGTAGGAGTCCAGGTGTGATTTGTTCCTTACTAGATATATCTAAAGGTTCCTTCTTCTCTTCAAATGAAATATGGATAGAAAGTACTATCCTCTCTTGTCTCCGATAAAAAAAAGTTTATTTTACAAATTCGGCTTTGAGACAAGTTCTTTCACTTAGTCATATGATGCTAAAGGTGAATTGAAACTTGCTTGGAAGTGAGATTATATCTCATATAGTACTTAATCATGAATATTTTTCTCATGAATTGAGATATACATTGTTTGCTATTTTTAATGAATGTATACTCTCCAAATGTTTCATATTCATCTCCACTATTGTAGGCTGTTGGTATGCACACCAAATCCTGGATATCATCTTCATCAGACAATGCTAGATCTGATAAGTGAAAACTGGGATTTTTATTTTATTAAATTTTTAATATTAATATTAAGAATATTTATTTTATAATATATATATAACTATTATTCTCATTCTCTTCGGAGTGTAGTACAGGTCGCCTTGCTGATTCCAATATCCAGGATTTCATCAAATTATACGTTCTTGTAAAGATTGAATAATCCTTTCACATTTATATACTCAACAAATAAATACAGTCAACAGTGGTGATTCTTTATCTCTCGCCATACCATGGGTACATAACTAAGAATTTTAACCATTTTCTTAGGTTATCCTATTTTTTTCCATCTGATACTTGTAGATTTGTGTGTGATCGCACGTTTTAACAGACCATATGGAGAGCCAAAAAGACTTTTCTTGGTCCTTTCCGTAGTTTTCATTTTCCAAAGAACTGGGGAATTTGCTTTATGGCGAGGGATCGAGTGGGCCTTGGCATTCTACACAAGTTCTCCCAAATCTGAGTAATATTTTTCTTTCTTTTGGTTCTCCTTTGGTAATAATTCACCACAAATAGTTGCAGAAGTACATTGGGGTTACTTTTAAACAGGCATCATTCGTGCAAGTGGGCTCATAGTGTGTTCTGAATATATATGAAAAAAAAGAGAGTATATATAAATATATTATAGAAAAAAATAATTGCCTAAAAAAACTGATTTTTTTGGTTTTAAAATTGAGCGATTTGGAAGAGAGAAGATAGTTTTGTATGAAGTAGTTTATAGTGCGTGGAAACACGCCGTGTGGGTTATCTCGAAGATAACTAGAGCCGTAATTTTGAGAAAACTAATTTCATTTCTGAAAAATCAGCACACCCAGTATACTATTAAATTCGATAAATATCCGTAGGCCCAGGCGAAAGGAAAAGGAAAGAGTTGTTTGACCTTTCTAGTTGGCCATGTTATTAAAGTTGCCTATTTTACCCTATGAGCAACATGGCGAAAAATAATTATTTTCTAAAATAAAGTTTTATTGCAGTTTTTCTCTGTCTATAGCTAAAATATTCAAATTAATGCAATTATTTTAAAAAATATTGTCAATTTTCTCTCGAAACCAAAACAAAAATCTTGTGAATGTTAATTATTTAGCAAAATTATTAACTTAGAAAAAATAATTTTTATTTATTAATTAATATATTAATATATATATATATTAATTTATATATATTTATAATATTTTATATATATATATAATATATAATTTTGAAATATATATATTATTATATATAATTTTTAAGGGCAAAATACCTTTATATTTATAAATATATTCAATATTATTATAATTTATTTTAATTTAATTTTAATATTAAATAATATATTTATTAAATTATTTAATTATATTTATTTATTATTTTAAAATTAATTAATGATAAAAATTTATTTATTATTGATGTATTTATTATAATTAATTATTAATATAATTATATTTATTATTATATAAATTATAATTATAGATTTTAATATATATTTATTAAATTTTATTTATTATAATATAATTATATATATATACTACTCTCCAAAATTAA
>JABUQX010082345.1:27500-29333 GCA_015478945.1 Trachelipus rathkii | reverse complement strand
ATCCTAGTCCGATTCTAGGTAGAATTACCCTAGAGAAGTTCCCCCTCCTGGATAGGAGCTATGCCCGTGAGGTGTTGAACTTTTAATAAAAAAAAAAAAATAATATATAATATAATATATATATGGTAAATAATGGTGTTGTGTGTTATTTTCTAATTATCATTTTTTAGCTTGCCAATATAAAATTATTTTGGAAAATTAAAAAAGTTTGTTTTAAAATTTGTTTTTTTGGTTTTTGGGAACTTATAAAAATATATATATATATATATATTATATATATATAATATGTGTTATACATATATAATATATATATATATATATGATATATATATTATATAATATATCTATATATAATATTATATATATATAATGAGTAATCACATGATGGTATAAAAAAAATTTATCGGATATCTGCACTGAAATATCTTTAAAAATTGCGATGTGTAACATCAACATCTACGTGGAGAAGATACGGATCTTCTGTTTATTTCTACATCCCCCCACTAGTACGGATATCCTGTGAAGTAAGTCCTATATTTTATATCTGTATTTAGTTTTTATATCAATTAACATTAACAATCTACCTGGCATTTCTCAATGGGTATTTGTGAACAGGAGAGAGAGTTTTGCATGACCTCTCTCTCCAACGGTTCAAATGCAACTGACAGGTTATTGTAATAAAAATTATAGCTTTTGTTATATTAAAATACAATTGCATGTCTCTTCAGAAACACTCGTAACTCTAATGGGTTTGTATCGTCACGCATGTTGTCTGTCTACATGTACAGACCACCATTAATATATATATATATATATATATTAATATAATAATATATATATATATAATTATATATATATATATATAAATATATTATATATATTATTATATAATAAATATATATATAATATATATATAAAATATATATATACCATATATAAGCTCTCGAGGCGATAATTAGGTGATTGAGTAGGAAAAGATCCGGCTTTTTTTTTTTTTTTTTTATACGTTTTTAAAAAACCAAAAGAAAAAAAAAAAAACATAAACTGTTTTTAAAGGTTATTTAACTTATTTTTAAAAAAAAAAAAAAAAAAAAACCCATAAATAATAATTACCTCTACTGCTACTACTGATAATATTTTTCAATTTTCAATACATTTATTAATAAATAAAAATTACATTATTAATCTTAATATACAGTTATAATAAACAGTAATACAATATTCAAGAATATACAATTTCTGAACAGTGGGGATAACCTTAAATTGCCAACACAATATATGTGTCTTAAAGCCCCAAAAAAATAATACAGGTTCATTAAAATTTTAGCAATTGAATTTAAGAATTGCAAATATTATAAAACTACTATAACAATCATAATACAGATCCAGTAGATCCATAAAAAATAACTCTCCCAATCATTTCCAAATCTGAGATAAAATTTAAAATTCTATTCAGCAGCAAAAAGGTTATCATAAAAAAAAAAAACAATTTTGGAATAAGATTTTCTGGTCCATCCATTCTAAATCTGTTATAAAAATTAATACAAGTTTGAATGAAAAAATAATAAAAATATTGAAAAAATTCTTAAGCAAAACTTGTAAAAAAAACAAACAAAAGAAAAAAAACAAAAAACTAAAAAGAACGATCCAGAATTTTTTTTTTTTTTTTTTTTTCATCACTAGGTATGATGTTCTATCATGTCTCAAAATCTTTAAAAAAAATAGTATTTAAAAGGTTTAATTAAGATACAGTTTTGTTTGATACATGTTGGATAGAACTTAAATTTGAAATTCACTAGAAACTTATTTGTTGCAAGTTATATCTGATTAGTG
>JABUQX010082345.1:7500-10000 GCA_015478945.1 Trachelipus rathkii | reverse complement strand
CAATGTCCTATTGAGGTGATGTGACGAGGCGATGTGTTGAATACGAAACAGGTATCCTTCTCCAGTTTCACAGAGTTTACTTCGTTAAAACGCTGTTCATTTTTAAACACAGATTTTATTTCTTCTTCATTCATCTTTAATAATTCAAGAGTACGTTGCGTACTCTGTCAATTTCAATGAGTTGAGGGTGTGCTCAAGATAAACCACTACAGTGATGGGTGATTGCAGACTTGATCCAAAAGAGAGACTTAGTCCTAATGTGCCCTTTTTCAAAATGTTAAGATCAGCGGTGAGATCATAGGCATATAAATTACTATTCTTTGCGTATTTATTCTTCAAGATTTACGCCTGTCCCGCTATCATTGCATGATACAGTATTGGCTATTAAGTCGTAAAAAGGGGCGAGCGCAGAGAGATTCTGTTCCATTGTATAATATTTCATAATTACGACCATAAGGTAGTCCATTCACATGCAAACTGATACCCCTAAGTCCAAAAGGTGGCGAATTTATAGGGTGACTTTTTATAATTCCCTGAATAGGCTTCATGTTCAACAATCCCTATTATTACTTTCTGTGGTAAATTACCGTTCACAATGTTATTGATATTGATACTCGATAATCCATGAGTAAAATTAAATAACTTGGTTTCAACTCTTCTGATAGGATACTTTGCTGTAGTATTCAAAAGCGACTTTTCAATTTCCAAATGTCGCTGTGGTGATAATTTTACTTTTTTAACTTAGAGGTAGGCCTCTAACAATTTGAAAGCAGGTTCTGGACATACAGCCGCAGCAGTCGGTTTACTTTTTATTTTAAGAGCAAATTTAGGATTTGATCGGGTTAAACGGATTCTAGTATCTACAGATGGTAGAATGAGTCTTTCTTGAGAAAATATATCACCATTTAAACGTCCGTAAAATTCATGTTATTTATGACTTTTGCAGCTTTATCTATATGTGCAGCCTCATCTTTGAAACTATAAAACCACATGATTGGAGATGAGATGTTTAGCATCGTCTGAATAATTTAACAAATGTTCTATATAGCTTCTATAAGGATAATTAGCCGCTGACGCACTTAGTGAAGTTTCGTTAAGGTAGACTTCAATCTGGTTGAAACATGTATACAGGAAATTTGATTCTGTATATACTATGTGATCGTCTCCTGAAGGAAGATCTGTACCATCAGGTTTAGTCAATTTCGTTTTTACATATAAAAACACATTAGATGGATCTAGATAGGTGCCTGCATCTAGAAACTGGTTCGAAGTAACTCGAGAGGAATGGTGGTGCTGGTAATCGAATGAATAGAGTTAACACTGATGAAATTGGACTCGCTTACGCTAATCTGGGTAGGGTTCATGGAGAAGAGATCCAATTCGCTCTTACAACAGTCCGGACTAGAAGGATGAAGGAAATGCATCTTGCATGTGTGAACTCTGGTCGTATAATGAATAAATTCATGAAAAACACTCCTTATATACAGTATTACGCAACTTATGTAAAAGTTACCAGTTAGTAATTAAATAGCAAATACATCAATACATTTTTCTTTAGAGTTTTTTTTGGTTCAGGTTTTTTCTTTGCTCTCCATTTCTTGAGCCCTCTGCCTTGACCTGTTATTTTACGTCTTATTTTACGCTTAACATCATCTAACATCTCATCTGTAACATCGGCAATACGTCTTTTTAATGATGCACGTGGGTTATATCCAGCCGCCATATCTTGAATAGTATGCAGACCTGTTCTTATAGCTTTTTTACCTATATATTCCCCGCCTCTTCTAAATAGAAGCAATGCACTTCTCCATAATTTGGCAAAAAATCCATTTAGACCATACCCCCTCTGCATTTTTGACCCAATGAATACCCTTTCACCGTTCATTATTACAGGAGGTTCTTTCTTATACTATATTTACACTGCGGGAGTATGTTAATGAATGAAAAAATATAGCTGACTACAGCTCATGTACAATGGCGGCAGCAGAAAAAGTGACATTGAATAATGGCAACAGAAATCGATACACAAAAATCGCTGGCAGCAGAAAAAGTGACATTGAATAATGGCAACAGAAATCGATACACAAAAATCGCTGTCACGATTATACTTGCCATCAAACCAACATAAAAGGGGCTGGGCTCATGACACCCGTAGACGACTGTTGTGAGCTCATATGATCGCAGAGAAAGTCAATGTTTCGTTTGAGCTCGTACAGTGAGGTGTTATTGCACGACGCTCCGGCTTGCTTATTTCTTGATTTCTTGTCGACATTTGCTGTGCTAAAACTTCTGTACAAGGAGATTGCCACCAGGTACCATACAGCAGAGGAAGAAAGGCACTGGTGCAGCTAGGAAGACAACTTCAAGGACTGATAATATCTAAGGCGTGAGGTGATGTTAGACCCTTCTTTAACCTCTGCTTCACTCAAGAAAAAGCACCCAGACCTCCTCCAGAACGTCGCCCTCAGGACCTGGTGGCAATCCCTCAGCAGCGTGTTTT
>JABUQX010082344.1:32500-52773 GCA_015478945.1 Trachelipus rathkii | reverse complement strand
AAGAGGAGAAAAAGATTTGGGGATAGGACAGAACCTGGAGAAACACCATTATCATTAGATTTAAAGGATTAACAGTGACCTTCTACAACTGCTATAATAAAACGACAAGAAAGGATGCCAGAGAGAAGATTACAAGAAGAAAGATAGAAATCGAGGCGCCAAAGCCAAGGATTGGGAGGGGCAGAAGAGAAGAAGAATTCTTACGGACTGGCAAAAACGTATCAGAGATCAAAGAGGAAAGTGTTGCATATCAGGATAAGCAAGAAGTTTTGGTGAGATCAACAGACATTAACAGGAGATGGACGGAATATTCATGAAACTGTTAAATGTGAATAAATAGGTGGAGGAGGTGGGAGAAGAGATATGAAGGAGGGAGAGGAGGGGAGGAGTATCACTATTGAGGAATTGGAGGTTCTGAGAGCCCGATGAAGAACGTAAGACATAGGGGAAGATGGATTACTCATGAGCAAAATACATAAAAAGAGGGAGAGAAAATAAAATCACAAATTTCGCTTCAGGTTAAAACGTGTTGGAAGGAGAACGAAAGTACCAGAGGTGGGGAAAATCAATCCTAGTTCCAATTATAAGGAAAAGGAGATACAGGAGGCTGTAAAAACTACAGGGGAATATCGTTGTTAGCCACCTTTGGCAAAATCATATGAGAGAATACTGAGAGAGAAGGCGTGAGAATTGATGCTAAGCCAGACTTGGGAAGGGCAGCGACGGATATAGAAAGAACAGAAATCGACGAATCTCTTGTCCAAATGAATGTTAGAAAAAGGTATGGAATATAATTTAAACGGCATATAGGCCTATAGCTTTCTTAGATCTGATGAAAGCTTTTTATTCAGTGCCTAGGGAGAGACTTTGGAGTGCTACGTAGAGATATGCAGGGATAAAAAGTTGAATTGAGCCCTGGAAATATTTTATACGAAAGTAAATGTAATGTAAGAACAGATATGAGAATAAGGTAATGGTTTTGAAGTGAGAACGGGAAGCAAACAGGGAAGCGCATTTTGTCCCCATTTGTTGCAGATATCTGGATTGTGATAAAAGGAAGGTGAGAGAGGGATATAGGAGATTTCAAAGCGATTATCTGCCATACGCGGATGACTTGGTGTGCTGGAAGCGAGAGGGGGAGAAGGGCTGAAAGTCGGTTCGGTGACATTGGTTATTGCGGAATAGGCTTAGAGAGGCCGGTGTGACTATGAACACAGAAAAACGGAAATCATGGTGGTTGCTAGAGAAGAAGGAGGGGTAGAGCTGAGAGTGAATGTGGAAGGGCGAGATAAAGATGTGGAGAAAATGTAAATAACTTGGGCGAGTATTTGGAGAGAAGGAGGAAATGTACAGGAGATAACAAGTAGGATGTGAGTATGTGGAACTTGTGAAGAGCCAGTTGTAACCCATACTTGAAGTTTAGCGACATAGAATATGGGAGTTGAAAGGTGATATTCTGAGGGGTGTTAACACGATTATACTATATGGAGCAGAGGACATGGAGTACGAAACCACAATAGGAAGATAGTAGGAATACAGTTCAGTTATTGAAAAATACTTAAAAACACGTGAAGGAGATGAAGAGACAGACAAAGAAACGAAAGAATAAGAGAGGAGTTTGAAGCGAAGGCTATATAAAATAAGATGAATGCAGACAGATTGAGGTGGTGGGGATGCAGAAGGAGAGAGAAGACAAAAAGAAGAAGAAGTGGAGACCAGCAGGAATCAAGACCAAGGGAAGACTAGGGAGGAGGCTCTGGTGGGGAAAACTCATGAGAAGACATGGAATGGCCCGTCGATGCGGCGAGCTGAGTAGAAGGGGAGTCCTGAGAGGATTAAGGAAGATTAATAAAAAAGGTAGAAGCTGCCCGCTTGGACAGTTCGCACCCCTTCCTAGGTGCGGTATGTATATATATAATATATAATTATTATATTATATATATAATATATTATTATATATATATATATATATATATATATATACTATATATTATATATATATTATATTAATATATATATTATATATATATATAATAATATATATATATATATATATATAAATTATATATATAGTTATATATATATAAGAATTTCAATTGTTTCTATGGAGCTTTGTGCCAACTCTTCTAGCAGCTGATAAAAAAATTAAGTGCGCTTAATAAAGGAGTCCCCTTCGTACTGTCAACCACTTGCTGAACGCCATAATCAACAGGGTTTTCCAAATAAGGTTTCGAAATTTCTTACAATGGATATTATTTGACATAAACTAAACAGCAAATTGAATTCTGTGGTTCAAATTCAAGGATTTCAAGTTACAAACAGTGGCTGACAGTTAAACAGTGAAAATCAAACACTTGCAATGAAGAAAAAAAAAGTCGAAGAAAAATGCTGGTGAACTCTATAAAGACCCTCCAAGAAAAAAGCCGGAATAGCATGACTGATGATGCATTTTCTGTAAGTAGTGCCGATGGACTTTTTTATTTATGGAAATATCAACTGCACTGACCAACGACTACAAGAGAAGATAACGACGGAAATGGGGGGTTCTCAGAATACTTGTGCCGAATTCAAAATCTTCACTGGGAATCTCTACTTCAGTTCCTGGTTTTTTGCAGTTTTTTTTTTTGTTTATAATCAACACCCCACACCAATTCACTCTGCACCGGTACGAAAGACTTTTTAGTTGGCAGTTCATATTTCACTCTCCTACAGAGTCAAACTTGTTTGTGATATGATTTTTTCTTTTTTAATTTTTAAAAGTGAAATCATAATTTTCAAACACTACATATTTTAAGAACTTTAACCAAATAATGATTTTTATGATGCGTGTTATATATTTATATAATAATATATATATATTATAATATATATAATAATATATAATATATATATTATAAGTATACTATATTATATATATATATATATATATATATATATATATATATATATATATGGATCATGTTGATCATCTGCTTCCACCTCCATATACATATCGATTATGATGAAATTCGAACACCAGTTTATGGTATGTGACGTGATCTTGCAAGAAAAAAAATATGAAAATTAGTACTTAAACCAGCTTCACACCTCCTTAAAAAGTATAAAAAAAAAAAGAATAAAATAGTTCAAATCTATGTAGACTAACTAAACTCATAACCTTACTAACTATATAGCTTACAATCTATATAAAATAAATTAAACTCTAACATAACCTTTATTAACGTATATAATGGTTAATTTACTTTGTTATAGTTGATTTCGAGCTTTTTATTAGTTTGAAAAAAAAAAACAAAAAAAAAACGCAGCGGCACCAAGAGAGTTTTCTAACACACTTCGATACGGTAGGAATTTTTGAAAAAAAAAAATTGGCTCGAGCTTAACTGGAGGCCAGATAATTGCGACGATGAGCCATTATATATATATATATAATATTATTTATATATATATATATATATATATATATATATATTATATAATATATATATATATATATACTATATATATATATATATATAATACTATACTATATCATTATAACATATATCTATATATATATATATATATTACTATATATAATTATAATAATATATAAACGAACCAGTGCTCAGCAATAGGTAAATTTTGTAGTATGACACACAGAAACTTTTTAATATCTCTCTCCCTGACGACAGAAGCGAAAAGTTAGTCATATTCCTGGGACTCCATAGAACTAAACAAAACCACAAATATTGTCTTTTGAAAGATAAAATTTATGCCGGTGAAAGCATGTGTTCGGGTCTCACGAGGATCTTAACCCCCTGCATTCATTTTTTCGAAACAAAGCCCAATAAAACGAATTAATGATCAGGCGGTAATTTTCATTTCCATGTCCTTTTGAACAGTTCATTTTCTCTTTGGAATTAATTCTCATATTTTTTGCTGAAAAATGGAAACAGCATCAATTTCATTTTTACAAAGTTCATTTAAAGAAAGCCCAAAGTCAAATCCCCTATCGTTCCTAAAAAGTAATATTAGTTCTTGCTTTCTGCTTTTATTTTACAAAAAAAAAGCAAAAAATGAGATGTTAATAAATAATTAGTGGCTATTACCTTAATATATTATATATATATATATACTATATATATATATTAATAATATCATATTATATATATATTTATATATATATATATATAATATTACTATATTATATATTTATTATATCATTCATATATATATGATTAGTACTATATATATATATATTATAACTATATATATATATATATATAGTATTAGTAGTCATTCATCTTTATAAATGGTAGTATAAAGCTATGTCATACGTACAGTACTTTCCTCTCCACGGCGGGCGCCTTTCGTGATAACTTAAAACGGCGTGATAACGTATCTCTTTGTAATTATTTTAATTATTATTATTATTATTATTTTTATTATTATATATTATATTTTATTATTATTATATTATATTTATTATTATAGATCTATTTCATGGTTAGGCTTATCGTACAGGGCTAAATTTGGAGGGTGAAGCTTAGGTGGTGGGAACGTAATTCTCTGTCATAGACGAGATTCATCCCGTGCACCCCCATTAGAGGGGGCGTGCCCCGCCCTTAAAAATCGCGAGTTCCTAGAAGGTTGAAATTTGGAGCGGATTCGGATCGGATTTTCTAAGAAAGACTTGGCAATCCGGAATCAGAGGGAGTTGGCATCGGCGCGTTTTCTGGCTTCCGGTTGCTGAGGTGCTGAATTAGAAATTATTTGAAACAATATGTGTATTCTTTTCTATATTTATCAAACCCGTAGATCTCGAACAACGATGGTCTTTTCAAGATCTGAGGGGTGTCTGGGGACCGCCCGGAGGGAATGTTCGCCCCCGTAGAAATGGTCGAAATGTAAAGAGAAGGTGGAGAAAATAGACACGAATTTCAGAGTTCAGAGGGAAGGAAGGAGTCGGGAAGGAGTTCTGAGTAGCGGAAGAGTCGGGGTCAGTTACGGCACCGGGTGCGAGGAGGTGCTGAGTTACATAAACTTCGTATAACAAACAATGTGGTCCTGGAGCGTACTCTCCTATTCTTGTTATCGGGTCTTTAGAATTTCGATAATATGATTGGTCTCGAGCCCCATAAAAAAAAAAATTCTTATTCTTTATGTTTATAACTTAAAAAAATTTCGTTTTTACATACCTAAAACAGTAAATCAGTTAAATCTCAAAAACTGCCCTCTCCTCACCCCCTCCCGTGATCTTATTGATCTATGATTGCAAGTCATAATTCTTTTACTTAAAATTGTGCAGTTTTACATACCCTAAAGCAGTAAATCAAAGACCTACTAATCCTCACCCTTCTGTCCATCGTGATCTATTGATCTATGATTCAAGTCATATTTTTCACTAAATTTGTCATGTTTTACAACCCTCAAATCAGTTAAACAGTAAATCAATGCTCACACTCCTTATTCCATCCATTTGGTCTATTGATCTATTGATTCAAGTCATATTCTTTAGATACCAAATTGTCATGTTTACATACCCTAAAGCAGCAAATCAGTAAATCATTTTAGCCAACCCACCCTCCCGTCCAACCATCAGTTATGGAGGTGAGTTATATTTTATTACAAATTCCACAGAAACCTTTTTTATTTATTTAATAGCGCCCTCTAAAAGGACTTTCATAAAACATTTTTTTTTACCAAAAAAAGAGTTTATGCTTTTTTTTTTTTAGAACTTTAAAAAAAATTTAAAGTTTTACGTTACCCTTAACGCAGTAAATCTCAAACCACCGACGTACTAACCCTCCGCCAGGATCTATTGATCTATTGACCTATTGATTCAAGTTACACGTGAGGTACGTTAGATTGTCGTTGTGCATTATATTCTTATTTCAGTTATGATATGTAGCTTTATTGATGTGATAAAACTTTTGTACCTTAGCGTATAATTCGTTGGGTTGGTATGATAATAGGTAACTTATGATTAAATGTTCGTTTAAATTTTACTAAGTTAAATTAAAAAAATTCCTATGAATGTTACAGATACGTCTTTGAAAAGTGGACGCAGGTTACGTTCTGTTATGCATTGTAGTACTTCACGCTAGTATGGAACTTGTTAATGTTTGATGTTTTATTCGAGCGTAAGGTGTGTTTAGGTTTGTCGTTGTACTTATATTCTATAGTTTAATTATTTGATATGTGTATATTGATACTAAAACTTTGTTACGTAGCTATATAGTCGCTGGTCAGTGGATTAAAGAGAACTTACTTTTGATGTTAGTTTATCCAAATTAATACTTCGCAAATATTACTTCGAATCAAGAGACAAGATCAGAAGGGGGTGTGGGAGGGGAAGTAGAGGGACGGTGGTTTTGATTTACTGATTATTGATTTACAGCTTGTAAAATCAGTAAACTATTACACTTTACTATTTGGATATTTTATTCAAAGAAACTTGTTTTTATATGTTTGGATAAAACTTTTATGTTTGCAATATGATAATTAGGTATGGTTATGATGAATTTTTGTTAAATTTTACTATGTTTAATGTAAAAAAAAAACTGTTACGGCTAGCATTATGATGCGTGTCAGTATTGAAAATGACAGGGTCATGATAAATTTTTGTTTAATATCACCATGTTTAATGTTAAAATTAACAATAATATGTTAGAGATATGGTTGAAAAAAGTGTGTATCTGAATAGCTTACGTTTTTGTACGCTTGTGATAGGTACTTTTACTTGTTTGCTTAAGTATTGAGCCTTTGGTAGATGTTAGTAGTTTATATCGTGCTAAAGTGTGTTAGCTTGGTCATTGGACATTATATCTTAGTCGTTGGTAATGCTTATGTTAAGCTTCATTAATGGGAAACAATGTGATGTTAGCACTATTCGTTGGTTTAGTATATAAAGAAACTTATTTTTTATGTTATCCGAAATGATACTCGAAAATGTAACCTGAATCAATATAATCATTAGGATCAAAAGATCATGGAGGGAAGGGGGGGGGTGGTTGATTTACTGCTTTAGGATAAAAAAAACTAATTAGCTTTGGTCCTGATAGTTTTTATTAAAAGAAACTTATTTTGTTGCTATGTTTGGAAAAAAACCGTAGAGTTGCAAATTTATTTGTTGGGGATATGACTAGTTTGGTAAGTTATGAAAATTTTTTGCCTATAAAATTAAGTCTACATGCTATCTCATAAAAAAAAATTTGTTTACGTTAGCATTAATATTTCGTTGGTCTGTAAGTTTGCAAACACAAAATATGGAAATTTTTGTTTAATTATTTACTGTGTCAATGTAAAATTAACGTTAAATTATGTTAGAGATATGCTTGATAAAAGTAGAATAGGTTACGTTTGGCATGCCAATATTAGTTACTTTACTTGTGTTATGTAATATGGAATTTGTTAATGTTAACAGTTTATCGTGCGAAAGATGTTAGGTTTGTCCGTTAACAGTTTTTTTTAGTTCAGGTTATGTTATCGTTAGCTTTATTGATGTGAAACTTTATTACGTTTTCGTATATTCATGCTCAGTATAACTATTTTTAAATAAATAACGAACTGTTATGTATGAAATGTTTTACGGATATTTACCAGTTTAATGTAAAATTAAATCAAAATTAAATGAGTAATGCTTGACAAAGTGTGAATAAGTCGTTTTGTAGCTATGTTAGTACTTTTATGGTGTGAAGTGTCGGTTGGAACTTTGTTAAGGTTAACAGTTCTATCCATGCTTAAGGTGTTGTTGAGGGTTCGTCGTTGTTGCATTTATATTCTAAGTTTCGGATGATGCTTATGTACTAGCTTTTTTAATCGTTAAAAATTTTTGTTACGTTAGCATATATCGTTGCTTCACCTGTATAAAGAAACTTGGTTTTTATGTTATGAGTTATTCCAAAATGATTTACTCCATAAATGTGGACGAAGCATAGAGTGAAACATCAAAGATCCTGAGGTGGGTGGGGGGAGTAGCGGCGGGTGGTTGATTTACTCGATTTACTGAGTGCTTTTGGGTACGCAAATACCGCTCAAAATCTCTTAAGTATAAACGTGAGTTAAAAGCATAAAACTAACTTTTGGTTAAAAAACAAAACTGTCTTACCAAGGAGATTAAAACAAAAATAAAATTAAATAAATAAACAAAAGTGTTTTTGTGTTATTGTTATACAAAATATGACTTAACTCAATAGATCAATAGATTCCAACTAGACAGGCGGATGGTTGGAGGGGGGTTTGATTACTGATGCACGCTATCTAGGGGTAAGTTAAAACATGACATTTTACTAAAAAATATGACTTGATCAATAATGTCAATATACATTGGTTGTATGAGGAGTGTTAAGTTGGGAGTGGTTTGGATCTTACTGAATTGTAAGGGTATGTAAACATGACAAATTTAGTAAAAACATATATGATTTGAATCAATGATCAATAGATCATAATATCAATAGATCAATAGAGGAGGTTGGCTGGATGGTGGTCTGATGTACTGATTTAGGGTTATTGTAAAACATGACCATTTTATTAAAAAATAGGACTTAATCAATAGATCAACTAGAGTCACGAAGGAGGGAAGAGGCCGTTTTTGAGTTACGATTTACTGCGCTATTAGGGCACCTGTAAACAATATGACAATCTTTAGTAAAAAATATATGACTGGAATCAATAGATCAGACGAAGAGGGTAGCCCAGAGGCAGTTTGATTTACTTGATTTCTGTTTTAGGGTATGTGAAAAGACGTAAATTTGTAAGTTAAAACACAAAAAAAGGAATATCTTTTTTTTTTATGGTTCTCTCAAACATCATTTTCCGAAATCTAAAGACCCATAAAACTACTATCTGAATAAGGGCACTAACATTGTGTTATACGATGGTTTGATTAAACTCAGTCACCGCACCGGTTCATCTGCATCGGTGCCGGGTACTGACTCTGGACTAGTCTGACCTCAGACTCCTCTCTCCCACTTCTTTCCTTCTCTGAACTCCGAATACTGACTCCTTTGCTCACTTCATTCTTATGCCATTTTGCGACCCATTATCTCGTACGGAGAACAGGACCCCCCTTGGTTTCCCGAGTAGCCCTCCACGATTTTGGTGGAAACCAACTTTACATATTCAAGATCTATCGGGTTCTATAAACATATTGAAAAAAGCATACAAATATTTGTATTATTATAGCAATATTTTACTAACTCAGCACCGCACCGGGACCAGCACGTGCCGATGCCCAGACGGCTGATTCGGCTCCGTGTCTGCCCACACAATCCGGAGCAGCGAATCTCGCTCTCCAGAATCTACAGCCTTCCTACGAACCATTTCAATTTTTGGTTACTCAGCGTCCCCCCCTGTACGGAGGGCGCACGGGACGTTTAATCTCTGTCTCCGACGAGATTACGTCCACCATATGGGCACCCTCCAATTCTTATCCAGAATAGATGGCAAGATAAAAGCCAATAAGATATATATGAAACACAATAATAAAATAATAATAAATAATAATAATAACTAATATAATAATCACAATAAAAATAATAAACTATCTTGGAATAATGATATGTAATAATAATAATACATAATTAATAATAATAATAATCAATACATAAATAAACATAAATAAATAAAGATAAATAAAAAATATTACAAAGAGACACGTTATCACCGCCGTTTATCAGTTTTCCAAATGCGCCCACTTGTGGGAAAGTGAATAGTATCTCTCGACGGAGCGTCTTGATGTCCTATAATACTATGCTATATTGTGAAAATAAACTGTGATACTAAACTGATATACTATAATACTACTATATATATTATTATATATACTATAATATATATATATTAATATATATTACCTACTACTATAAGTATAGTATAGCATAAATAGCCTTTTTTTAACTAACTATTACCTATCATATATAAGTACATACCATCTATACTATATATCAAGTGGCGTAGTTAAGGATAGGCTGGGTAGGCAGTGCCTTACTTATTTTTAAGAACAAATATGAAAATTAAGAAACAACAAATAACAAAATATCAAAATCGTTTAATATAATAAACAACCATTAAGGAAAATTAATCCCAAACATCTTAAAGTAAGAATATAAACCAGAAAATGATAGCTATTCCTATGCTTTGCCTCCGCTATCTTTACTGTTTAACTTGCAGTACGCACATACGGCATAGCTGAAAATACAATATATCCATACTTTGCAATGTATTGAAAGGGGACGCCGAGCCCTTCCCGCTCTCCCTTGCCGTATAAATAGTTTCTTTTTAAATTTTCTTTCTAACCGTTTCACTTGCAATTTTAAATTTAATATTCCATTATATAAAATATAGATATATACTATACTATATATTATATCATACGTATAATATACTATATACTGTACTATTATAGTATATATACTCAGTCATATATATACTTTATATATATATCCTACTACTAATTACTCATTTATATATAATTATCTAATTTCATCAAAGGCTCGACAATTTAAAAGAGTTTACCCAAATAAAAAATGTTCTCTTTTAAACATCGCCAAACTAGATCGCCTTCTCTATGCATCACTCGAGCTAGATAATCTATATGATTCAGCTACAATGACAAGTAATCGCACATCAAGATAAGCAATATACCACGCACGCTCGACGCCATCAGTCGAACTAATCTCCTCTCAATCATTATAATATATCATATATATATAAAATATAATATATGATATAGTATAAACTCTATATATAGTATATATATTATTCATATCATTATATATTATATAATAATATATATTCTAATGATCAATAATCTTGCCGACCCATGGACTACATACTTGATATATAGCGGACACTAGCTGTAGTCATTGTGGAAAACATTAGCTACCCACTCAATATATATATATATACTATTATTATAATAATATAAATAATATATGATATAATATATTTTTTACTATATCTTATATATATATATACCGTATATATCATATATTTACAATTCACCCGCGTCCGATCCACTACAGCCTTTACTCATTCCATCGTCTAAATAACCTGGTAGTTCATCACAGCAGTCCAGACCTAGCCTATATATATATACTATACTATAATGAATATATAATATATATATATTACGTATATACTATATATATATTTATTACTATTTTTGCCTTAGACTCCACCCTGTCAACTTGGAATATTCTCTACGAATTTTAAACATTATTGGAGGATATGTACAAAGCCAAGAACATAAATGTAAGAAAATAATTGTTATTCTTTAATAAAAATGTTATAACATGTTCTTGTATATATTATATATTAACTATATATATATTTATTATAAATTATACTATATATATATATATATAGACTAATAATATAATATATTATACTACGGTATTTATTATATTATAAGAAATATAATACACTTTTAACTTTGATATTTTTTTATATTTATTTTATTTTTTGATCCCACGGTGGCCTTCGGACCCTCCCTCTATATCATTCGCCCCCCGTCTCCTGCTTTACACAAGATAGCCCCCCTCTCTATCGCTCAAGGTCTGGGTCCTGGAGATGTTTTTTAAAAGTTAAAAAATACGTCCCAAAAATATATTAGAATAATCAAATAAGACGAAGAATAAAGACTAAAAAAAAATTAGTAGAAGAATAGAGAAACCAAATTCATATTAAATAATAATAATAGAGATAAATGAATACATAATATTAAATAATAATAATAATAATAAGTAATAATAATTAATAAGTATAATTAGAATTTATTACAAATAGTAAAGAAAAAAATTTCAACGACCAAAAAACAGTATATATAATCTAGACAACCCATCCTTCAACAACAGATTAAACACTCTACAACACGTCTAAAACAGTAATAGAGATGATGAAATATGTTCATATACACAAACCAATAATTACCTAAGAAACCGTAGAATAATAATTCATAGTCAACAAGCTTACGAAGTAACGGGACAAGTAACGGCCACTTCGTTTACTTTCAAAGAAACGGCAATAACGATAACGGAACTACTTTTACCGAGTAACGGGGTAACGATAACGGAGTAACGATAACTTCGAACCTATAAAACTATTAAAAAAAAAAACAAGGTCCTAAATTAAATTGGACGCTTCAAAGTTTATAGACCAATATGAGTTAATTACAAACGTCACGTTAACTAAAATAAAATTAAATATATACTAATTGAGATTAAAATTTCTTCGCACAAATCTCTCCAGCTCATAAGTTGTCAACAAATCCGTCGCTATACGCTCTCCACTATGATTTCTAGCCACACCAAACAAATAAAAACTACCAAATTCCTGGCCATATCCCAAGTTTTTTCCCAAAGGTGATCAGGGGCTCTCTGGACTTTTGAATAATATATAGGTATATATAATATAATATATATAATATAATAACATATAGATACCGGTAAACCAGTACATACTATAGTCAATCATACATCCACAACATCTTCTTCCCGTATGCATCCATCACCCACTCATACAACTGACATCCTCATCCGACATAATTCCAAGGCTCGACAAGAGACCCTATCTTCAATCGTCCGCCACTTATACTACACGTCAAACCTAACTATCGAACCTAAACTATCAATCACTATCACTACCCACCAGTACTCATAATTCATATTCAAATCCCACGCCTTTACCACTTAGTTTACTATTCCATTACTGAACAACCCTTCATGCCCTCACCATCTTCCACTTATTCACTCAGCATCAGACGCTCTAACACACTTATGTACTGATTGAATCAACTATGACAACTTATTGGACAATATCCCCTATCACACCTACTCCAAAAGCCCTACACCACGCCAGCCTGACATCACTTATGCTGGCATACCATTCCTACTGCGCGTCTACGTGCAGCCTCTACCCGAATAAATGAATACCCTCTCCAATCATTCAACTACTCTCTTCTAATCATTCGATACTATTACCGATGCGCAGCCTTTAGTGTACATGCATAAGAGTGGGAACTCGACCCAGCCAATCGCAACGCATCCGCATCGCTGATCTACCAATCATAACATTTTAAATCAGCACGCGATTACTCCACATACAATTTGAACCATCAGACATCTGACGCACTATGGGCAAATGGATTCCTCTACGACCTGCCATAATCTCTATCAGCAGCAGCAAAATCATAACATCCCAACCGCTCCAATCGCCCCGACTCATCCGGTTCAGTACGCGTACTAAGCTAATCCTCAGAAAAGATTCTACTATCCTCATAAACACGCACATACTTATATCGCGAACTAAATAGAATCCACATCTGCGATTACCGTGACTCATAGCTCCGTACTTTGACATACCACATTCTCAGTCTCGTCGTGATACGCCTAACTGCGAGTCTCCTAGTACAACCAAATGGATATAACACTGACAGTATTTCTCATGCTTCTTTCCTTTCTAGACTAAACCAACTGAACCCAACCCTCTTTCCCGTCCACCAGCGTCAGCGGATCTATACGTTATAATACACCGCGCGCAAACTGCGTTGCCACCCCTACAGCATACCACACGCTAGACAGTCGGGTCTCTCGGCGATATCGGCGGACGACGGGAAGTTCCCTCTGTCCCCCAAAAATAATAAATAAAAAATAAAAATATCCATTTCTCTGCATACAAATTTCGGATAAACTTAAGATTCTTTCTGAACTCAAAGTTGATATTTTTTTCATCTTAACTTTACAAATATCGAGGAAACACCATTTGGGAATAAACCGGAAGATTACTTCTATAACAACAACACATATATTGAACTCCGTGCACATCTATCCTGCACTAACATCATGCACGCAACGCATCTCGCACCTCCTCGAGCAATACTACAACTCGAAATACCACTACCATACTATCTCAGCTCATAACTCACGTCTCGCTAATGCTCACAGCCACACATTAGGACCAATCTATACCATTTCGCACCCCGTCGAACTAACCTCAGATCCCTAAATCACTTCGCGTGATACGACCATGCCACCTGTTAAAACTCTGAACGTGTGAGGTCGACATCTTTGTCGTTTCTATTTTTTGAATCAACTGAATCGTCTTATCACACTAGATTTATCCTCGGTCACTCTATCACTGCCTACTATATATAACCGCTATACTCATGATTTTACAGTTTAGCATTCTTGCAAATTTTTCGTTTGACATAGTGATAAAAATCAGTTTGCTTGAAAAGTCGGAAGTAAAGAACAGTTACACAAAATTTCGCGCGAACCGGAAATTAAAGACTTCCAACCACCAATCGTGCAGGTAGGAACCCAACAACAATCTACTCGGTCTCATCTTTGGCTATTTACTGTGCAAAGAGAAAACATCCTAAATAAAATGCAGAAGAATGATTGACAACGAATTATTCCTGTGAGTCCGATTATTCTATTATCCTACAACAAATTAAATATATTAATATTTACTCTTAAAATATCAGGTTAGGTCTACGTTTATAGCAACGACGATCCGTCTTAGTTAGGTGTACTGCCACGGCTTTTTAGGTCTTTAGGTTATGATAAAGGCTTGGTTTAGGTAACTACACAGACTTCGTAGCACTGAGCGATTATATTATTAAACTTAACAATTACTTAAATTTCTTTTATCTTAAAGACATCTTCTTGGAATTCTATATCTAGCTTTACGCCTACCACAATCCATCTAGTTAGGTCTAGGCTCTACGGCAAACGACAATCCATTCTAGGTTAGGTCTAGTGTCTACCGCAACGATGATTCGTTCTATGTAGATAGGCTCGTTACCTGTACGCTTTTTAGTCGTTAGGTATGAATACTGACCATATAAGTGTTCCCTACAGCAGATGACTACACATCACACAGAGCTCATCATCTCAGATCTTCTAACTCATATACCTAATCCGTCAGCCGCTATGATATATATATATATATAAGTAATATATATATATCAATATACACTCATATATACTATATATATATTAATATATAATCATTATTACGTATGGAAAAAGTTAGGTGTTTGGTTGCCCTCGGAAGGGAAGGTCGGAAATTTTAAAACAAATTTTCCAGACAGGTACCTTCTAAGATAGGTAAATAGGACGTTCTATGCGCTTTAAAATAAAGTTACCTTTTCCTGTAACGGGGTAACAGACTCGTTACTTTTTCTTTCATTGTAACGCCACTGGAATAACTTCCGCTTATATTTTCTCCGTTACTTTTTAGTCCGTTTACATTTTGTTCGACTTTCTTTTGATGCAAGAAGGAAAGGTATTTTGGGGATGTAGGTCAATTAGCAGCAGAGGAGGTAACTGCGGTTGAGCGGAAAGGACGTTCGAAGAATATGAGTAACAATCTTGCAGGCGTTCATCACGACGAAATTACTAAGTGACAAGATCAAGATACATGAGGCGAACGATGGTGCTGATTGTATTTAACCTTTGGAAGTGGTGTAACAAACGTTTATGGAGGTATAGTTCCGAGGAATTGGAGGAGAGCAGCAATAGTACTTATATAAGAGTAATGGAAGTAAGAGTAACTGTAGGAAATATAGCGGAATTAGTTTATCGAGGTGTTGTAAGAGAAATAATGCTTAGGTATTTGGGTCGAAAAGGAGTGCGTCGAGGACTGAAGGACTGATTTGAAAGACCAAGGTCCGTTAGGAAAGTGGTAGCAGGATGTGTGACACAAATTTTCATTGAAGATAAATGATTGAGAAAATGAAGAAGAAGAATAAATTTATTTTAGGTTTCTTGAATTTGCAAACAGCGTATATTATGATTAATAATAAGCTCTAGGCAGGTGTTATTGAATCACGCTATATCTGGTATTGGTGGTTAAGCTTTGAGGTTTTGGAATGCAAAAGATGTTGACGATAATAGTGAAACCAGAAACAGAGTGTGATCAAACGAACAGAATTGAATGGAGTTGAAATGTCTTGTTTTAATATTTTGAATAGCGCGCGCAGACTGACTGGGATACGCCAAGGTTGCAGTGCTGGCGATAGGGCAGCCTGTCCATGGAGGTCTATATCAATTGTATATGGCATGAGGGTTATGAAAAACTACTCGCTGAGATCCCTGCCATCGCTATCGATCGCTCTACGTTTCTCGAATCAAATGCCTGAAGCTATCATCACACACTGCCAATCATCTTACTATGCTCTACACTCGCTGCCTCAAGATCCGGTGGCAACGATGCACTCGCACGTATATATCATTCTATCACAGATCACAGCCAGCTCAGCATCACTATCGCTCGAACGTGATGGCAGATGGAAGAGCCAGTACACGAGTCTGCATTCTAGCCCCACTACCTTTTATGTCTGCGGACTCGATTTTGGTTTTGTGTCAGTGAATCATAGACCGAGGAGTTTAGTACGCGCATGATTGGCATTAGAGATCGATGGCCAGGTGTGTAAAGGAGAATGTTCTTGAAGATAAAACGTAGACAAGAGTATAATGATCTATGTTAGTGAGTGAGACATTCCGGTGCATGAGATTGTTTATGACTGGTTTAGCAGCTATAGACATAATGCTCAACGAGACGTGTTTTTCAATTATTAGACTTATATGTTGGAACTAAAAAGAGGAAAATCGGATGATGCCCAGAGTGACTGTGAACGCAAAGTGTAGCAGACATGTAAGGGAAGTTGACCGAGCAATTAAATCGTTGGTTAGATGTAAAGATAAGTCTCATGATGCGACTCCGCTATGAGTCTTACCCAATCAGTGGTTTTTTAACAACAATCAGATGAATGTTCGAATAATTTTCTAAATATACTCCAAACCCCAATAAACTACTAAGATTCCGAATTAATGTCATAGCAAAAAGGCTAAAAGTAACGGAATAACAGCAACGTTCTTACTTTTCCTTTCAAAGAAAAACGGTTCTATAACGATAACCCGGAATTACTTTTACGAGTAAAAACGAGTAACGATAAACTACTTTTTTGAGTAATGATGCCATATAATTATATATATATATATATATATATATATAATATATATATATCATATTATATATATCTTTATATATAATTATTTTCAATTATCCTTCTACGAATACGAATATACAAATTGTAATTTTATTTGTGCAATTCTAAATATACTACTGAAAGTACTCGGAATAAATTTAAAGAAAAAGTAATATAATATTTCATCAATTATCCTTTTACTAGTTTACTGAACCTCAGGCACAATAATCGTTGAAATCAAATTGTATAGATTTTTTTGCGAAATTAGCAATTCTTCTTCACAGATTGCATGGACGTTAGTTCCCGTATCGGACCATGAACTCTAATAATGTTTTAAAGTAGTCTTACTGCCTCTGAAACCAGGACCTTTCCTATAACACATAATTAAAAACGTTACACTCTATCTTCTTTTACCACAAGCCTTCAAACATTAAATAATAACTTTGTTGTGTATAAAAATCATAAGATGTTTATTAAATAAAGGCTCATCATAGGTATCGGAAGGTTATATTTTAGTAGTTTTACCAACTATTAGAACAGATAAATAATATCTTGGTTTTAAATTACAATAGGAGAAAGTTTGATGATATTCCTTAGCTTCAAAGAAATAGAATTTTAATGATGCCTAAAAATATGAATAATAAGAGACCAACCTTTGAAACGTTCAATATGCTATAAAATTTGACCCACGCTGATAAAAAAAGCCTATTTGGTTTATCTACTTGTTTCCGTGTATTTTGCAAAACATATAAACTAGGGTGAAACGTCGGAGATAGTTCGACTGTGATTTTAAAGACCTTAGTCTTTTGTATACCTTTCGTAAGTTTTTCGGAAGATATCATGCGGGTTGCTTGTAAGTTTGGCAATAATATAGATATATATTATATACTATATAATATTATATATATAATATATATAATATATATATATATATACTATAATACTATATATATATATATATGGCAAAAGTCCAGTTTCTGTTCAGGACTCCATTTTTTGGGGAATTAAAGATCCGGGTGGTGGAGTCATATATGCTGAGAACGTGAGAAGATTGACTCAGTCACGGCACTATTTATATGAAAAATGAGATCATGACAAAAATTACTTATGGTGTGAAGCTCATTAAATGCCCAATTATGTACTTTTTTTTTTGATTAAAAACAGGCTGTTTGATTGATCTTCAATATTATCATCTGCTAATAGCATTTTGTTTTTTAAAATGATATGCATTTAATATATAGCACAACTGGTAATATTACAGCCCACAGATAAATACAGGGAATAGTTAAATAATTAATTAAAGAATTAACTAATCACTAATTAATAATTAACTAACAGGCCGTGTAAGTCAACTAAAGATAACTTACACGGCTCTAAGTCCAGGCTATAAGTTTTGTTAAGTTTCTGTTAGATTAAGCTTATGCAACTCACCATATAACGACTGGAGTCATCAATTCATTCAAAATTGAGTCCTGAACAGAAACTGCACTTTGTGCCATAATATATTATATATATATATATATAATATATATATATATATATATTATATATAATAATATATATCATATATAATATATATATATATTATATATACTATTATAATATGATATATTATATTATGATATATGATTATATCATACAGATGCACAGAAAAAATCAGATGGAAAAAGATCAACTGATTTTTTTTACTGTGTAACATATTTTATTAAAAAAATATTCTTTTATTTTTTGATTTTACTATATTATATATACTTTTTTTACTTTTGATATTTAAGTGATTTAACTTCTAATAGAAAATAGATAAAATTTAAAAGTAAACCTATATATTATGATTGAAGCTTTTTAAGTATCATTTATTTTATTGGAATGGGTGTCTCGATAGCCCCATACTGCCAGCTTGCAGCGCCTTAGCCCTATTTTATTGATTGTTTATAGCAGCGGTTCCCAACCTGGGGGTAATACCCCCAAGGGGGTAAATGGCATTTTCCGAGGGTAAAGAAAAAGTACAACGATGGATTCAACGCAGTCACAAAACAGGAATTATTAAGACCAAATCATCCTGGATCAAATCTAACCGCAAACCACTAATCACTTAATGCATTAGTGATTAGTTAATGTGAATTAGGAAAATATTAGGTAATAAAATTTATACCCTCAAATTCGCATCACAATGCCTGCAAGCTACTTTGCGCACAAATGGACGTTCTACGGCCGTTCGTTGTTCGTTTGGAGTTCAGGGCGAGTCGTTCGGCCGCACTGCCCATCAATAATGCGGTGCATATGCGCACGTGAGTGATCTCCCGATTCGCGTAACTTTTAACATTCTTTTGTGTTTTGGGTGCGGAAGCAAAAGTGGATGTGAAGTGAAATTATTATGCTTTTTAATATCGCTTTCAAAATACTTCCACTCTCTTCACCCAAAATTCTAGTCTCCACCACACTGGTTTAGAATACAGATTCTTTAATGAATTAAGATAAACTAATTGTTTGGGTTGTTGTTATGCGGGCATCGCACCCTGGATACGTCTAAAAAAATCGGAGACCGTATCGTTTCCACATTCACTTTACGAAGTTCTAAAATATTTGTCAAAAGTTCCACACTTTTTCGGTTTTTTTTTAAATCTCACGTTTTTTTCGTTTTACTTGTCTAGGTAAGGTATTCTTTATATTGTAAAGTTCAAAGAAATTAAAAAGATAGATGAAAAACAAAATTAAACTAATTAAGTGTACGAATTTTCTAACTTTCTAACAACATCATCAAAAACAACATTTATCGAGAATGGAAAATATTTTGATACGGGGCTCAATGAAATAAGGTCAAGTACTTTCTTCGCACGACAGTTAGACGAGTCGACCGACGTTGCATATTGTTTCGAGCTACTTGTCTATGTTCGCTGCATAAAAAGCAACGGCTTGAACAGCAAGATACGTTGATTATGTTTCAGAATCACTTGAAAACAGCTACACTTGGCAAAGATGTCTTTTCGAACAGTGAAGAGAATTTTGGCGAGAAAAGGACTGCGAATGGTCAGAGCTTGTGCGGTGTCTGTCCAGACGAGCACCATCAAATAGGCGTTCTTCAAAGATTCCAAGCATAGTGAAAGACAGGTGTCGCTTCCGACGCAACGTTCAAGCCACTGCATTATTATACGATCGTTATGTCTTTGGCAGTGAATATACTCTTCCACCTGATCTTTGCTCGAGATGCATTTTTACCCATGGGGTAGTCAAAAATTTGTAACCTCAATTCGAGCTAGACGCGACGATATACAAGATTTTCAAGAGTTTATGCACATGT